>VXBT01007519.1:254782-320705 GCA_013400235.1 Oriolus oriolus
GTGGGTGTGGGGGGAAGACATTTCATCAGTTTAAACTAAAAATGGAAATCCCTGTAGGAAAATGAGAAAGAGTCACGTAGAGTAAAAGGAAGGACGTTTGACTGTCAAGATAAGTCAAATAACTTGTAGTGCATAACATGATCTGTTCACTTCGCTGAGACAATATATCTCACTTCATTCCTAAACAGCTTCTGGGAAGTGTGTATGTGTGTGCTGGGGCTTGAGGGGGCCTGAGGAGGTTCATTGGAAGGAGCATGTGTTCTTTTTTTTTTCACTAATGATAGTCAGATAAAGAACTTTCCCATTTTTTTGCTTAATATTCTTACCCTCAGATTCTGATTAGAACCTACAGGAATTTTAATGCTATTTAGTCTGTATCAGATGATACAAATAACATGATAGTTTTAGTGCACATTCTTTTGTTTTGTGTTTTGAGCATTCCTTTATTATCCCTCTGTCTTGTGACAGAAGATTGTCTTTTTCTCCTCCATTCTCAGAAACATTTAGTGAATAAAATTCTTGTTATTTCAAACTGTTCTACAGCAGCAAGACCTAAATACTCACTGATGTATTTGAAAGCTGTGTAAGATGCTGTCTGAAACAAGGGTGTAATGCATTGAAATATGAGACCTCTCAGTGGATGTGGAATTCTATTTCTTTATTTTTATATACATTCCCTAAATTTAAAATTAACTCCATCTGGCAGACTTTCGCTAAACTTTTATATATTGTCTGAAGATTTCCATTTATGGAATTGGTCACTGAGAATATTTTTCTTCTTTTCCAATGGTATAAATCAAGAGCAATTTTGAAAACATATGAAACACTTTTGCACCTTGGGAGCTCAACTACTTTTTAACTCATCTTGTCACTTCTGGTGCCATTCAAAACTGGGTGCAATATAACACCATACTGACAAAATTTTGTTAGACTACTATGAATAATGACAAGACTAACTACATGAAATTTAGTGACCTGAAAATTCTTTGGGTCTGTTAATAACCACGAGGATCATGTTCTTTCACTTCTGATTAATGCTGGTGATCATTTCATCAGTATATTTTACTTGTTGACATAAGATATGATATTTTAAGCTTTGCTACAAAAGTCCTCATTTTTGGTGTGAATGAACTTCAACAGATCTGTACTCTAGTTTCACCATAATAGATTTTTCTTGCTGAATTGTTTCTAATGAAATCTACAGAACCAATTCAATAAAAAATGTGGTTAGTAAAACAGATCCATGGGTAAGTTCCACTACAATCAATGAAGCATTTCTGTTAACTCTGCAGTGTAATTCCAGTGCTGGATTTCATGAACCACAAAGCATGACAATGAAACATAATGTGATTATTTTAAAGAAAATAGGTACAGAAATGAAGAAGAGTAGAGGAAAAGAACTGTGAAAATAATTCCGTAACAAAGACATCAATCATCAGGGGCCTGATTCAAAGCCCCTAAAAACCAATGGAAGCCCTGTAATACCACTGCAAACTGGCTTCAGATTAATATTAGTTTTGTCTCAAATATGCAAAAGTTCAAGCACAGTGAATATCTCTCTATTTCTAGTTTACAGACAAAATATTTATTTCTTTTCTTGGCATGGAAGACTTATCTAAGATCTACAGTATCATGGATTGTTACATAATAAGACCTGATAATTGTTGACAAAAAAACCCCAGTGAACTACTGATCTCCTTCCCGAGTAGAATAAATAGAAGGTTGCTTCCTTAGATGACTAAAGTACTTGGCTCTTATTAGTTTATTCATCTTTTCTGCCCTTTTTTTATCCTTATGCCTTCTTTTCCAGCACACTTCTCTGCTCAAGCTTCAGTACACCAGAGCTGAACAAGCCTAGCAGGCAGCCTTTAAGTTTCAACACCCATGGAAAGAAGATGATGCACTGCAGCAGAAAATTAGGTAAGCTTTATTCATACCCCCTGAAATAAAACACATTACCGACCATGAGGACTAAAATGTGCAGACCAGACCTCCCAGAATGAAAACACATGCATTTCCACTAAGAACTAAATAGTCTCTTCCAGGGAAGCTCTTGCTCCCCAAGTTCTTGTGTCAAGGATGATAAAATATATCACACAGATTTATTGAGACTAGCTCTGTGCTTGTGTGTAAGGAAAGGAAAAGGACACAAAAAGTCATGCCTCTCTCCACTTGCCTTGCAGCAGCATTCCCATACTGAGCAGTTGTTAAGATTGCAAAGACTGCTGGAAGCAAATGCTGGCATTAATTAGCCTAATCAAACAGGGTCAGGAAAAGAAGAGGGTTATGACCACATAACCTGACATCTTCTGGTAAGAGATTTCGGGCCAAACAAGCTTTTGTAATCTTTGCAGTTGCCTGGAAATCAGTTTAAAATATTGTTTAGTTCTTACTAAAGATTTAACATGAAGCAGGCATGAGGTGCTTTGATAGTACTACTTGTCTAGACATACTGCACAGATTCAATAAGAGATAGCCCTGGAAACTTAGTAAGTGCAGTGAAGTTTATGAAATGGTATCAATTGTTTGGTTCAGTTTCATGTTCTGTTTCTCTACAGCTGGCATTTTATGGAGCTGTGTACATATAGGAAGCTGCTTTGTAAACCTGAAAGAGTGTATCAAATAACACATTGAAAGTAGATCATAAAAAATGAGTTTCTATTGTACTGTGGTATCCTACTCTTACAAAACTAATTCTCAACACTCACCAAAGCTAAATGAACTTAATTTATTTCCAGTTAAATTTAATTAGCAAAATACATTTATGATTCATCCTTTTTTTGAAAATGCTGGCCACCAAATTCCTCACCCCAAAAATAAGTTGGAGATTATATAGTAGGAGGACATTTGTTATAAATCATGTTAAGAAATATTTTTCTCATGGAACCACAGTAAAAAAGTAAGAGCAACAATGATGGAAAAGAAGGACAGGAAGAAAAGTTGAAATGCAATCTCAAAAACTAGGCAGATTGCAGGGAAGTTTAGCAAGGCCATTTGAAATAATCTTTTCCTCCTTTGAAGTCAGCAGTCTTGAGATGTTATCATGTGCTGATTGTGAAATCTTATGTGATCATATTCTGATTAGTTCTTCCACTCCCCATGGATCAGTGCTTGCATAACACTGTAAATTTTCCTGGGATGTTTCAGCAAATTATATATAGAATTAAATTGTAATGCAGAATAATTTGTACTCTCTATCTTTCAGGATAATCCCTTGTGGGACTGATCAATCTTATGAAAACAATCACTTTTGTCTTAGGTGAAGTGGTTTTTTAGTTAAACAGGAAACTCAATCCGTAGAGTATTTATATAGCAGCTTTTACCAGTGTTGAAATCAGTGGCGCTATTTTTTTTTGAAAAGACAAGGGGAAAAGTGCAATATTGTACTCTTTCATCTCAATACAATCTCCCACTGCCCTGAGATGGTGTGTCCATGTCTCATGCAGCACTTGTAAACTGACCACTGCAATGTTATGTTGTAAAAAGAAGACATATTAGGATATTAAGAGAAAGATTCACATTCGCATTCATAAAAATCCACTATTATATTCATTATTAAAGTTTAAGCTGTAAAAATACATAAAGGCTGCAGTGATGATGAGTCCCTTATGCTAGATATGCATGAACACCTAACAGAGTTCATAAAACTTCTTCCAAATTTCAGTGCAGTCAGCAGAGGAGAAAAAACCACCACTACTACACATTTTAGAAAACTTGCAAGAGAGAAGCTGCATCAGAAAATTTTGGCACTATGCCACTGTGGAACATGCAAAGTGGCAGTTGTTTCTTCTAAGGTTTTCAGCTAATTTTCAGAAACTATAGAAGTATATTGCTGATGAAGATGAAGTACTTCAATGAGTGTGCAAAATGTACTATTACATATTTGTGGTTCATCTATCACCACACAACATCTGACACCTTGATAAATCATCATTTATTTCTAACTTAGTTTATGCATGATTTTTCTGCAATGCAGCTGATTATACTTGTTACGGATCTTAATTTTCAAAGGTTTGCAAAAAAGTAGATCCTTATCTAGAGTTCACATCAAAGAAGATGGTAGTAATGGGACATTTGTAGCATTTCACCTCAAAGCTAGCAGTTCAACTTGAGATCAAACCAGAAGAAACTGAAGTTATAACTATGCAAAGTTTTGATCATCTCCACAAAGTGAATTTATGGTCTCCATTTAGTTCCCAGTGTCCTATGTCAAAAAAAAGAAACATATGCAGCTTTCCCACCCAATTGCTGGCATAATTTCAGTGAAAGGACACTCCTTTCATAGGCATAAGCATTTCTGCAAATCAGAACAAGTGTAATAAAGAAAAACTGAAAGCATTTTATTTCCCCTTAAATTAATAGAAAACATATTCCATACATTTAGTTAATATTGCAGTCCATGCTTTATTTTGGGGTATGTTAATAATCACAGCAATGACTGTATCTAAAACCCTAGGTGTGTAGGACCCCTACTATCAAAGAGCTGTAACCACAGAATCACAGAATTGTTGGTGTTAGAAAGGACCTCTGGAGATCATCTAGTCCAACCCCTCTGCCAAGGCAGAGTCACCTGGAGCAGGTGACACAGGAATGCGTCCAGGTGGGTTTTGAATGTCCCCAGAGAGAGCCTGGGCAGCCTGTTCCAGAGCTCTGCCACTCTCAGTGTGAAGTTCTTCTCTGTGTTGAAGTGGATTTCTTGTGTTTTAGTTTATGGTCATTACTCCTTGTCCTGTCACTGGACATCCCTGAAAGGGTGTGGCACCACCCTCTGGGCACACACCTTTGAGATGTTTATATGCATTAAAGAGATCCCCTTTCACTCTTCTCCAGACTAAATAGGTCCAGCTCCCAAAGTCTCTCCTCTTGGAGAGAGATGCTCCAGACTTCAGGAATTTTATATGAGTGAATATTTTATATAGGAGTGAAGCAATTAAAAACAAGACATCAGTGATGGAAGATCTACAAGGATAACAGTGATATCATACTTCTGTAGAAATCATGTGTGGGTAGGTTCAAAGAATTGATGTTTGGCAAAGGAATGAGTTTTGAGGCATCATAAAACTCCACATTCTGCTTCATTCAGCCAATTTTGTGTGAAAATGAGAAAAGAAATAAAACATGAAGACAAGAAAATAAGCATGTCCCTTTATTCAAGAAAGACACTCCATGATTACTTATGCAAAGGAAAATTCCACCAGTATAAAACTAGAGAGACAAGAGTTATGCTGCATCTCGAAACTAAAAGTGAAGGAAATGTGTTACATGCTCAGGGCTATAGGGAAAAGCTGATCTGAGCAGTTAGGTTTTGTGCATGGCAGAAAAATATGTTTCAATGAAAGCAGGAACAGATTAGAGACAGTGATGTTGGGTTGGATGGACATTTTTTGCGATGCCACAGAAGCAAAAGTAACACAGAATTAGAAAAAGTATGGGTATTAACCAAAAATAGCTACAGGCCTGGCATTCTGTCACTCTTGAAATGTTTACACATGAGGAAACAACTTATATACAAAGTATGCTATGCTGGAATTTCCAAGCACATGCCATATCATCTTTTCATAAGACTGCTCACGTTTAGCAGGGTGGAGGGGATAACAGAACTTGCAGTGCTCACAGAGTAAGGTTTTTTTCACAATGGAGTCTATGCCGAAACAACAGTAAATAGGTATTTAGTAATTCGGATGCACTTTGAAGCACACTGAGGAGTTCCCACACACATTGTGACTTGCTTTTAAACATCACTTTCATAAAAGTTAATACATTTCAGAAATTGCCTGTAGGTTCACACTAGTCTAGTGGCACCATAGGTTTCCATTGCACAAATCTAACATCATAACTGCTCTAATACCTATTCCCAAAATAATTCTTCTTCCACGACAACCTTTTCTCCTAAAGATTAAAACTAGCAAATCCCAGTCTCTACCTGCAGAGAAATATGTGTTTTGAAGGATGATGGCTCTCTTAGGCAAAGGGAAAAGAATAAAGAGGAAGCTGCAAAAGAGCTGACAGCATCAAGCGAGTACATGATGCTTGATCAATGCTTGCCTTTGTCAGAGACATTCTTTAGGGAAATTTTCCATTGCAGATGTCATACACCAAATGAAGTGGAACAGAATTAATGCAGAACCTGCGAGACTAACAATGAAATTTTCAGGCTTGCTATTCCTTGTTGCTTTTCTTCTGTAACTGCTTTTTAAATTGTCTAGATTTAGGAAATAATTGATATACCCTAGCTGTAAGTATTGCTTATTTAACCTTCTTATGATCTCAAACACACATTATGACATTGATTTGATTTTAATTTAAAAAGCCCCCAATGAACTTGTCATGTATTCATATGGAACATTGATACGAATGTATAATAAAAAATGTTGAAATATTTTTGCAACCAACCAAAATGGCAGCAAGACAAACTTATTGTACTCATTCTGTGTATTTTTTTTTTTTTTTTTGACCCAGTACAGGTGGAGGAGATTGGAGAGAATGACAGTGCTGGAGAAACACTACAGATTTTGTGTTAAGTAACGGGAATTGTGTAGGGGTTTTTTACGGCTATCCCCAGGCCAAAAACAGAAATAAGACATCCTTCACATAAAATGCCATAGAAATTGTGCCGGTTTGGACCAAACTTGGAGGAAAATATCCTCTGATAGAAAGCAATCACAGCCACCCCTCCCCCACCAGGTTCAGGAAAGAAATATTCCCAGAGGAAAGTGAAGAAAAAAACTATTTATTTAATAAACACACAGGAAAAAAAGAAGAATAATGCCAAAGAACAAAATCTCTCGCTTTGGAGAGAAAACGTGGAAGATTTTAAAGTCCTTCTGTGGGTGCAGTCTCTCTCCTCCTCCTTGGAACTGGGTCGGCGTGGGGGCCTTTCTCTGGACCGGGGTAAGGTCTCCCGGTGAGGTTGTGATGTTCTGATGTTCTGAACAAGTCCAGAAGAGAAGAAGAAGAAACCAAAGTCCCAGGAAAAAGATGTTTAACTTTCTGTCTCTCTCTCCGAGGAAAGCAGAGCCGAAAAAGCCGGCCAAAAAAGCCAGAAGCAGGGTGCTTTCTCTCCGCTCCGCTCCCCGCAGGAGCACACACACACACAGTGAGATAACAGTGTCCTTGGAGCACAGAACTGCTTTGAAAAAAGTTCATCTGGCTCTTTTTCTCTCTCATCCAGTTTTAAAGGCACAGAAAGGCACAGGATTCTTATCTGGGCGATATGGGATACAACATCATAAAATCACCCCAAGACAGAAATTTAACAGGTCAGTCAATACAAGTGGAGGATATGTAACAAGGAATAATTCCACCAGCAGGACAGGTAAGTAATAAAGGTGATGGGATTTGCTTACATTATTGTATCAAATGTAACATCTTGGTCATGATCCCTTCCTGGTGTTGTTGCTTTTCTTGATGCACACGGTGACAAAAGAGATTATGATAAAATCCTGGAGAACAAAAGGGTGGTTATTAAATACTCGTTCACACAAAGAGCTGGGCATTGTCTTTTGTGTGTCAAATTAAAATATTTGGTAATCATTTCCACACTCATGCTTAGATGAGCCTTTTTTTTTCTTTCTATTTCTTTTCCTTCCCTTTTTTAACAGGATATTTCATTCGTTTCTAATTCCACTTAGGACCCACTTTAGTAATACTTTCTGCCTTAGATTAATTACCCTGATCTAATTCATTTAGTGGAGGACAGCTGTGGTACGTGGGTTGCCCACTGATGTATTGTGTTAAATGACGCCCATCTGTCATTGCAGCATATCAGCATGGATGCAGTGTCATCCACTTCATTGGCTCTTCTGAGATGTGAAGTACAGCTACAATGTTTACCACTGTTGTTAATTTAATATCTACACCTTTAATAACCTGACTGCTGTCATTTGCTGAACAATGATACATGATGGCCAGCAAACAGCCAGATAGAAGGCATTAACATGACAGTTGAGTAGGCCATTTGGTACAGTTAATTAGAGCCCTTCTGGGCAAACTTGCTGTTGAGGGTCTTGTAGGGCATTCCCATGCAAAAATGCCATATTGAAAATAAAGGTAAAGAGACGACTTTCCTGTTAACAGGGATTTTGACAAGTATGATCATTAGCCCATTCTCTCAACTCAGAAGTGGTATTTTTTAATAACGACTACTTTCTTTTATGACTGATCAGTCTCCTGCTCTTTCCTTTAGCCTGCTTCTTGTTTCCTGTCATTTCTTTTCCCCTTTCTCCATCTGAAAAATGGAAATGTTGGGGTTGCACATCCAAACACACACTGTCATTTCAGTGCAGCGGTTTATAGACATGTATCCAAAAGCAGTGTGGATTTCTCATTGTGCAGTGTCAGGTTCAGTCACTGACCCTTTAATGAATGTGAAGAAGGAACCCATTCAAAGGATTCTATCTGTTGTTTTCTTTCTGAATGGTAAGGTAACATCAAAAGAAAAATTGTTAGATACTTATTAAAAAGTTCTCTTACACTGTAGATAAAAATATGAAAATTGATGTTCAAGTATTCTGTAGAGGGATACTTTATAATGCCATAAGGGTTTATCTGTAGGCTTACATGAAGACATCACTGAATAACAAATACTTATGAAAAAAGTGCTGTGTGCTCTTAACCCACTTTCATGTATCTCTGCAGACAGAAATAGACACACACATCTGACCACACTGTGGTTATCATTTTCAGAGAGCTGGGGAAACCCGTATTATTGCCTGGATCTGGTAGTGTGCGATTAGTGTTTTAAGACTCTTGGCTCTGTGCCTTGAGCACTCATCCAGCTTTGGAGCAAGACTCCCACCTGTTACACCAACTTGAGAAACCTCGAGACTCACACAAAATAATTTGGAGTATTATTCTGAGAAGAACCTTGTTGAATCCTTTGCTTTATTTCTTTTTTAGGATGCCCTAAATAGGAAGACTGCCTCAATGGTCACAGGGTGGGAAAAATTGTTCTTGCACATGTTTCCTATTCAATTTTACATTGCCTGCAAATAGAAGGATTTGCTGGTTTTTTTAAGGATCTGGGACTTCACAATTGTTTCAGTGTTGGGACTTCCCTATCTCAGCTGGCACGGCAGTAAATGCCTTCATATACAACAAAGACCTTCATATACAGTCTTACGGGACAACACTGACTGAGGTCTGAGAGTTTCTGAAGTTCCATGTTAGGTGAGATGACCCACCTTGTCCCCAGGCTGGTCTAGTTAAGATAAGCCTGGAAGCTTCTGTAGACAAACATTAAGATTAATTCACTGTAGTCAACACTGCAGAAATTATATAACTACATTAAAACTTAGCTACTTCTCACTATTTAGTCTGAATGACCCATTTACAACTGGATTAGGGTGGTCTTAGGAATGAATCAGAACCAAAAATGAAAATCCCTCCTGCAGTATGAAGACCTGCAGCGAGAAGCCTGAGGGTATAGCAACAATAGAGGCTTAGAAAGCTCTGTAAAAGAACAGCTTCATACCATTCACGAAAGAAAGATATTGCTCCCCATTTCCCCATACTTAAATAAAGTAAGCCCAGTACCTTCCTGTGGAGATTGCTTTCCCAGAACTTGCAAGAGTTTTTTTAACATGTTCCTGAAAAATAATGATGTAATATTAGCAATGATCTAGGATTCACAATACTGGCAACAGAAGGTATGATATATTTTGAAAAGTATATACACAGCCACGCTTTTTACAAAACAGACGAAATAGTTCTAGCTGCAGAGCTAAGGGTTAATTAAGATCAAATCTCTTATTTCAACTACCCAAAATACCATTCGTATACTACTCTTCTTTTGAGAAATAATCTATAAGAAGTCAGTGTCCACAAGAATTTTAGTAAGCCAATTTTTAAAATAAGGGTGTTTTTAATTTTTAATTAAAAATCTCAGATTAGCAGAAATATCATAGAGAATGAGTTCCAACTGATAATGTCCAACTGTTATTTTAATACATTTTCTACCTTTTTCCATTATACAAAGAAATATTAGGAACTACCAAACTGTGAATAAGGTGTCTGTGAAAATCCTGAACGTGAAGCTGAGGAGTCACTCCACATACAAATACCTTTGCTGATTGCTGTGAAATGTACACAGTCAGCTATGAATGCAGATAAACAGCTCCATGAGTACAATACAGTCAGAACAAAACTGTCAAATTCTGCTCCAAACCATTTATATAACAACAATGAAAAATTTACATGGCTTTGAGAAGAAATGTGGTCCCAAACCTTTCAGTATTTAAGGCCTATAAAATGGCACCATGCTTATGTTACCAAGAAAGAAACTTTTTGTGTGTCTTACTACCTTTCCCTGAAAGAATAAAATAATATTAAGAATAGATTTCTTTAACTGACTGGGTGTTCCTTAGGTTTGACTGAAAATAAGATTTTTCTTTAAAGCAGACTTCCTGAGATCTCACACACAAACACTTGGAGACAGACAGGTGGGGTCTGGAGAAAGACAAAGAGGCAAGTATACTTTAATAGGCTCAGTTTTTAACTTCTTCCTTTTACTTTTAGAGTAATAATATATCTTGCTTGAAAAAAATATAAGCTAGCTGAGTCAAAGGAAAGCAGACAGGTCTCAGAGAATCAGACACAGAAAAAGGGATTCAATTCACACCAGACATGCAGTCATTCTTGACTCCCTTTAAGACAGGTAAAGGCATCTTGGGTAGTGTTAATCTGATTTTAGAATATATACCTAAAAAAGGCCAGATGAATAATTCTGTAAAGCAAACTTAGCTCAAGAGAAATTCCACCCCCTTGCTCCAGTGGAGAAAGACACTTTCTCCTTGGACAGTAAGTTCTCAATTTATTAGGTAGAAGATTTCTACAATTTAAAGAAATCTCTGCGGGGCACTGTGGAAGTTATATAAAAAATATGTTTGCATCTATACTACTACCCATGTGACACATTGCTTCTACCACTCTTCCCACTTAAAGCTGTTTGTCTTTTACTTAGAAATCTCATGCAGTTTAACAAGACCAAGTGCAAGGTACTGCACTGCAAGGTACTGTATCAGGGCAACCCCCAGTATCGATACAGACAGAGGGGTGAACAAATGAAGAACAGCCCTGCTGAGAGAGAATTGGGAGTGCTGCTGGATGAGAGGCTGGACATGAGCAGTGTGCACTGACAGCCCAGAAAGCCAGTTGTGTCCTGGGCTGCATCCCAAGCAGTGTGGCCAGCATGGTGAGGGAGAGGATTCTGCCCCTCTGCTCTGCTCTGGTGAGACCACACCTGCATGGTTGCATCCAGCTCAGGGGTCCCAGCACAGGAAGGACATGGACCTGTTGGAGCAATTCCAGAGGAGTCTGCCAAGATGATTAGAGGGATGAAGCACCTCTACTATGTGGAATGGCTGAGAGAATTGGGATTGTTCAACCTGGAAAACAGAAGGCTTCAAGGGTGACTGAACTGCAGCATTCCAGTACCTGAAGGGAGCCTACAAGAAAGTGGGAGAGGAACTTTTTACAAGGACACATAGTGCCAGGACAAGGGGAAATGGGTTCAAACTGAAAGATGGTCAGTTTAGGTTAGTTATTAGAAAGAAATTCTTTACTTGATGATGAGGTGCTGGAGCAGGTTGCCCAGAGAAGTTGTGGTTGTCCTGTCTCTGGGAGTGTTCAAGGCTGGGTTGGTGGGGTTCTGAGCAACCTGGTCTAGTGGAAGCTGAAAGCAAGAAACAGTGCTGTGCAATATAAAGCAGACTTTTTCTTAACTAGGCTGAAGAGGGAAGCAAAAGTGTTTAGGAATGGCACATGCATGCATGGGATGCAGCGGGGAAGATACATAAATAGAAAGTAACAGCCATTTCCCAAAAAGACAAAGATGTGTTAATGTCATCATACAAGACAACTTTGACAAAACGCAGGTCCAATCACCTTTCTTCAAAAAATTTTTCTTTTAACCTACAACAATCACAGAAATGCTCCATCAAAGTAATTGATGGAACAAAGCACAAGCAAACTGAGGTAAGCAGACTCTGAGATAGAGAGCATCCACACTAGAAAATATAACGGTAAGAAAATAACATGAATGCATTAAGGAAGAAAATTCTCTGTTTAATTAGAGGTTACCATATGCACATGGGCATAACTGCATAAACCAGCACAGATAAAATATGGCTAGAAGTTATAAAATGGCTCCTTATTATTAGGGTCTCTGCCACTGCATTCCAAGAGGAGTGACTGCAGCTAATGGCATACCAGATTTTAGTATGAAATTTTGTAAATTTATGACTAGAATTGGAAGAGAGAAAAGAGACCTACCTGTCTAGACTGTGGAATGGGTTAAAAGAACCCTGTGGAAACCTAGAAAAAATTGTATGTTCCCTTGGCCTAGAAATGCAGGCTCAGATTTCCTAAAACACAGTTATGGCACTGCCATCCTGCTCAGAGGCTGTCAAACTGCCTCTTGTCATTTTGCAGGGTTAAATGAATATTCACCGTGACAAATACTGAAATTGAGGAGCCTTATCCCTAACTACCCAACCACTCAAGTGAATGATTGTTCTGAGATTTTGTCTCTTGCCCAGTCTTAACACATTAAACTATTTTCTACAAGAAAGGATGTCTTGTGCAAGGTGGAGTGATGTATCTCTTCATGTCCACAGTGCAGAACATTTGATTAAGCCATTACAGAGGAGTGAGAGCTCTTTGTTTGGAGCATTAAATCAAACAGAAAGTAGTACCATTGCAGTACTTAAAATTTTTGGAATATTTTGGATTAAAAGAAGTTATTAAGTTCCTTTAAAATGCAGTGCTTGAAGTGGGTTTTAGCAATGAAGTAGTTAAATGCAATTATTTGCATAGATACAGTGAAAAGTAGATCTAGAGCCCGTTTTACCAAGCAAGAAATTGCACACCTCCTGTACATAATTTGAATGATTTTACTGGGTATCAATGAACTGCTAAACTTTGGAATTAGATTAATATTGCTATTCTTTTCAGTTCAAAGATAAAGAAAATATGTAAGGAAAGAACTATATGGAAAAGACTGTTTGAGACTTCAATGAATTTTAGCTTTTGGCAGTTTTTGAAAAAATATTTCCCCTCCAAAAAAAAGTCACCCTTGCTCATACATCCTAGCTACTTTCAATTTAACACTGTACATCATGAAAGCAAGAACAATCTAAGGTTAAGAAAAAAAGGTTCTTCCTTTTCTGAAAGAGATCTGTGAACAGGGCAACAGCCCTTGAAAGGGCCAGCTTCCTAATCAGAAGCAGTTCCATCAGAACTATTGAGGGAGGGGGGGAAACAACTTGGAAAATCAGTGAGACTCTTTAAACACTTTGTAGTCCCTTCCACACTCAGCTGGTCCATACAAGTTTAAGGTTAATTTTGCAGACAGCTGGCTGGCTTTTAGAATTTAACATTTTCAAAATATATGCAACCCCTTGGAATTCTTACTTGTATATGCTACAAAACAGAAAAAAAATCAGCAACAGCAAAAATGCCAACACTGCTCTGCTATAAATGCCCAGCCAGGCTTGTTGGTGGCCTTGGACATGACTTGATGTGCATTCAGTTCCTTGATCACTGACCACTACATTAAGTCTCAAGAGAATAAACATATGAAGGTGCACAGAGTGGTATCTCTTTTGTTTCTTAGGGCAACATGGGACATGAAAACTGTTTGTGCAGCCTAGCAGGAGCATCTAAGTATCTGAGAGATAGTAAAGCAAGCCTTTGAAACTTCAGTCTCCCTCTAGGCAGGAGATTGAAAATGGGTCCTTGGCCAGCACTGTGGTTCAATGTGCACCAGAAACCTTGCACATCTCTCTGCCAGATTTTCATGTATTGACCATATGCCTTCCTCCAGACTTCGTTAAATTTTCCTGAGTCCCACTGCTGGGTTGAGTTAAAAAAAGTAGCAAGTACTGATCATATCAGTCTCATCATCTAATAAACATAGTTATCTGCCCATGCAAATAAGCTAAGCATCACAGAGAAAGTCATGTGTAAATGCTCTGGGTTTTCACAATTTTTCCAATGCTAAGTTTTTCTCTTTTAGGCACTGGCTAGTGGCAGCAGGTGCATCCTACCTAAAATGACCTTCCAAGATGCTTCCCTTAATCTAAAAAAGGAAAATAAAAACTATGCACAAGGAAAAGTTATGCTTAGAGTTGTTGCTTGCATGAGGGTTTTATAAATTAGTAACAATACTACTGGAATTGTTAACTGTGTTTTATTTGCAAGACTATTGCTTTTGTTCACCTTACTTGGTTGGAATATTCTAATTCAAAGGCATCTTGGACTCAATGAAAGATTAGTTTTACAAGAAAGAGGAAAATGGTGTATTTCTTTCTTTCACTTTCTTCTTCTAAAGCAAGGCAACAAAAATCCCTCAAAAAAGACCAAAAATCTCCTTATTTAGCCAAAACTAAATTTGGCTAATGCCCCATTATCTGTGTATCATGAACAGGATTCACACCCACCTTGAAGTCAAATTCTAACTTTAAAGCCAGACATTAATGAAGCATAAAATGAAGAAAAAGCAAGCAAGTTACCACCATGGGCTTTACAATAATTTTGGTGGATTTTACATAAAAAATTCTTCTGTGCAGGCAACAGTTGTAACCACAGTTAATCTAATTCTGCACAATGACAAAAGGAAGACATTTCATAAACTCTTGCCCTTTATGTCAATCCATTCTTAGTACAAAATCTTGGTCCTTTTAAAGAGAAGAAACCTCCTGTTGCCTTCCATGAGTCAAGTAAAAGATCAACTAAAGATTAATTTTCATTCACCCTTGCTCATCTACATGTGATAAAGTCCTTGGCCTATTCAGCTGGGTATAATCTGATTAATGTCAATGAATCTATGCAGGTGATGTCTTTAAAAAAATTCAACTTTTTTATTAGCTGTAAGACTTCTTTTTCATTTGTGGTGTTTGACACACATAAGTGACAAAATATGTCCTAGGAAAGTATTTTCTATCCAGTGTCATGCTGACAACTTAGATCTCATATTTTAAAAAGTCAATGTATATATTTTACATTAAGCAAGTGAAGTTATAGCAAATATCTTTAAAGTTTGTTTGAGATATACTGTAAAATAAAATATAAGTAATCCTCTCCTCTAGAATATATTTCAGATGTGTAGTGTCTTTTGGCTCTTTGGGATTAAGTATATTGAAAACAGGAAAATTATTAAAGGTTAAGTACTGTATTTTTCATTATAAATTTCCTCTGCACAGTAATGAAAACTGAATAAGCAGATTAAAAACTGATTTAAAAATTAATCCTCAAATCTCTTCTTCAAGAGATTTTGGTCTTCAATTAGTAACTCAAGATTTATAAAATTCACATTGTGGAGACCACAATTTACATTATTGTCATGGCTGTTGCAAATAATCTGTGTATAACTGACATGAAATGAAAATATTTAATCAATCCTATTTTAATATCAGACTTAATGAGTAAAATAAAAATAAATTATGTATTAATTTGCTCACACTAATACTCATTGGGAAGAAAATTTTGTTGCACTAACTTATTTCAAAAAAATGTTGTTTCTAGAAGAACAAAGCTGTTTCTAGGAAAAATACAGTTCTGACAGCTTTCAGATATGAGAAAATTCAGAAGGAGGTTTTTCTTGACTGAATTTGAAATACTGAGTAAAATCCCAATCTCAAAGAAGACTATGGCTAAATGTTCAATGATTAAAGTAGTTTATTTTCACTTGTTTTAAAGAGAAGTTTATTATGTCTGATGCTATTGAGAATCTCATATTTTCCTTCCTCTTTGGTATGAAAAATTTGCAGATATCATCTGTCTAGCAAAATCACTTTAACTGGGAGGTAATTTTAGACTTTTTCTTATTTACTCTTTTTCTTGTAAATCTGAAACAAATTTCTCCAAAAAACATTGACTACTTTGGTAACTAAAACACATTAATGCCATTTTGGTGAAAATGCAGAACCAAAAGTTGTTATTACTTCTTAAAAAGTGAATGTGAATTTGTATGTCTTAACAAGATGGTTCCTTTGTACCTCCAAGTTTTATAAAAGTAGACTTTTAAAATAAGAGATTTAGTTTATTTTACTTTCTTTATTTATATTTAGAGCTAAACTCAGGAAAACAATCAAACAAACAAACAAATAAATAAACAACAATAGAAACCACAACCTAAAAAAAATAAAATGCAGAGACTGATTTCCTTCTTCAGGGCTGTTGTCAGTTCAGTAGACACTGAATACTATAGGTTTTTCTACAGTGCAGTCATTTGTTTCTTTGATAGCTGTGGGAGTGTGGTTTAGGTTTACTAAAGCACAGCCACATCCAAGTGCATCAGATTTCCTTCCATTTTCCTACCTGCCTCTAGCAATGTTTTACAATATACAGAACATGCCTGCTCATATAGATAGATACAGATAGAGAGAAAATGTACTATGTAGCTAATACCCTTCTCCTTCTTAATCCAAAACAGGCATGGAATTCTCATACCGACAGACTGCGCTGAAATATAAATAATTTCTTTCTTTTTTTTCTGGCCCCTTTGTTCATTCAGCTCCAGACCCGGTCCATTCAGAAAAGAAATGCAAAGTTGTGGGTTACAACTCAGTGTCATTCAGTCAGTGAGACTTATTCCTACTCTGCTGGGAGACAATAGGAGCTAGGATCATAATTTTCAACTACGTTATCAATAATGCATCACATGCTTCCTCTGAAAGCATCTCCACAGGAAAAAAGTCTAACTTGGCCAAACACTACCTCCAAAGACCTGAAAACTTCAGCTCTGGTATTGAGGATAGCCTAAGAAGAATTTGGTTTGTAATTTTGATCCATTTCAGTACTGCAGTAAAAAAATGAGGCACTCGTTTCCTCTGCTTGTACTCCAGACTTTGTCACCCAGAGGAAGACCTGCCTAGAAGGTAGGTAGCCTTGTTAATGCGTAATGTTGTGCCTAAATGTACATATTGTCTCCAAACCCATCAGATTAAGTAACTGAATGGTGAAAGATGGGGTTCAGTGTTCTGGACATGGCAACATAGATATAGGCCTTGCAAACAAGTTTATTTATGGTTAGTGACTCAAACTCCAGACAGAGAACTCAGATCATTTCTAAACACCCTCACTAAAACTCCTGAGATAGCAAGAATCGTGATTTTTTCCCCTCTGTGAGTTTAGGGTAAAAAGACCCCCACCACTGCATAATGTAGTCTAACTTCCAATACTGTAATAATATTTCTTTAATTTCAACCATACTGAGTCCATTATCACATCCTTGGTGCAAGTAGACCCTCCAAAAAAGGCTTATTTGAAGATGTCAGGAAAGGGACAACCCACTATTTCATTTGATTCTTTATTCAACAATTAAACACCATCACTGTAAAAACCCCCTGTCTTGTTTTGGAAAACAAAAATAAAAGCAACCTAGTTTTCCTCTTTTGGAGTATAAACATGTATCTACTTGCTATACCTACTTCACAGACATTTTAGACTATTAATTTAAGTTTGTACAAAGGTAGTGATTGAAGGAAAAGTAAAAAGAAAACTAAAAAAACAAACCCAAAATCATTCTTTTGTAACAGTTTAAATCTTCTTTGGAGATAGAAGATCAGATTTAGCACAATAAACTTAAAACAACATTTACCATTTACATTTCCCAGCACCAGTTTGTATTTAGTTAGGACTCCTCTTGACTTCAGAATGGAGCCATAAGAAATCTTGCTGTGAAGCAGAGTCTCACCTGCTCCAGTGTAAACCTGAGTGTTTGAAATCCTACAGCTTTAGTTAGATAGCTAGACTGGTTGAAGACTATTCTTCAGCCACTCTTCAGCCATGTACTTTTCTCCCTGAACACTCCAGTTATGTTTTTTGATAAGAAGGGCAGTAAGAGTCCGGTCAAACCTTTACGTTTTATATGTACAGGTGACATATTTCGGCAAAAGATGGGGAAAAATGTACAGTGACATTTGAAATGTACTGTGGATGATTAAAAGGAATCTGTAGAGCTCAATTACTTTATCAAAAAGACATAAGATGTGGCTGTCTAAATCAGCACGGTGTTAGGGACAGAAAATCACTGACCGAATGCAGGATTCAGAGAAGAGAGCATTGCCCTATTTACCAAGGAATTATGAAGCATGCAACTCATTGTAAAGTATTGATTGTTTTAAGGCTTTTTGCTACCCTCTCTTTGTATTATCAGGAAAAGCAACTATCTTGAAATGACAACCTTGAAAGGATTTGGAAAAAAAAAAAAATGTAACCTTTTGGTTTTGACATGAAAGCAGGTCAGTAAGTCATGAAATTATTGTGGCCCTTAAATGTTTTCTCCTTGAAACGTTAGTCCAACTTGAACCCTGTATCTTTTCATGCACAAACAGTAAGTCTTACTCTCCAGAGAGAAGGTGAATGGCAAAGAGCGCTCTGTGTGTTTGCATTTGCTGACAATGCATAGCCAAATAACCAAATTAAAAATATTCCTGCAAATGTGTTACTGTGCCTGTTTATTTCCCAAACATCCAAAATTTAACAAGTATCAAAGTTAACAAGTCATACTGAAAGAAAAATCTAGTCTTAAATTAGGGATGTACAAATGCTTAGCTGAGATATATGGGGAAGAACTTCCCTTGAAGAGGCCTTGTCTTCCACATACTACACTTAATGCCTGAATGATTAATTCAGAATAATTACTTAAATTCTAGATATCTAATTTTAATGAAATTATTTTTATCTGGAGTGGCTAGATTTACAATTTAATTCTCTAATCTTTTTTTTAGATCCATCAATGTTCTAATTACCTATAACATCATTTGATGCAGAGAATAGTTTCATCATGTGCCACTGCTTTTGGATGGCTGAGCATAGCTCTGAATTAGGCATGATTACTGATGATCTGAACCTAAAGCAGTTGGACCTGTGAGTGGTTATATCAGTGCAAGAGGAATATGTTGCTTTTTGAAATAAGTTCCATGAGCTCAATTTCACATGTGACAGAACAGTTAAACAAGTGCACTTTGTCTATATAAAACCTTTTGTTTAACGGAACTTCTCTGTCATTTCGTATTGTTTACCCTCTGAGAATCTGTTCCTGATTTTCTGTGTGTTGGGGCTATTCTTTTCCAAATATATGTTTTACTAGAGTTGTGTTACTATGTGTATGAATCAAAATGGAAATTATGTCATCTGTAGTTTGGTTTTAGGCACTTTTTTGGGGTTTCTTCTTTCAGAAATGGCAGTGGCGATTCTTTCTCTTCCCAATTCCCTAAAATATTTTTTTTCTCATGGCCCTTCCATGTTCTGCCAATCCAGTCCACAAATCTAACACACCCTAACTGCCTGTGCTAGTTATCATATTTAATCTTGCTAATGTGAAAAAATCTGAAAATTCTTTATTGTCAGGATCTCTCTCTTAGCTCAAACAAGGGTTATGAGAGTGAATTTTTTCCCTCCACAAAGACAATTCAAACTCTAAAGGAGAACTGGAAATAAAATGACTGAAGTCAGTGATGACACGACTATGATTTGTGCTGCCAAAAGCCTTTAAGGAGTTCTAAGAAACACCATTTTAAAAGAGCACTAAAGCATTTTGTCTTTCCTTGTAAATTCAAAGCGCACAAGCTTTTCTGTTCCCTTGACCTAGCACTTGCACATTTCATCTTACCCAGGATTTCTAGTAGATCAAGAACACTGATTGAAGTCTGTGGGCTGTTGCTGGTTCAGTAACACATTGTAACACATTCTACATTCTGACAGGAAATAAAACCCTATTATTTTCTATTGTGCTATTTCCATGTGCACAAATGATAAAACAAATTAAGATTTCTAAATGTTATATATTCCATGAACTTGGGAAGATGCAATAGAAGCGAATACAAATAAGACACCTCTCAGCAAGATTGCACTCGATACGGAAAACACAAGTTACTTCATTATCACAGAAATAGACTGCAATATCTGCCTAAGGTGGTAATGGCTCTTCCTAAGCTCGCTTAAAATTCAAACACAAATGTCAAATTGCCATGTCTTTCAAGAAAGCTGCATCTTACGTGAGATTTATTCATATAAGTTTTAAGAAATATCCCTTGGGAAAATTCCCTTGGGGAAATAGAGCCTCAATTTTTTTATTGCTTCAGAAAAAACAGGAAGTTATCTATGGGGCTAGAAACATAAGACCCAAGAGAAAGAAAAGAAGGCCTTGCAAATGGCACTGAATCCCAAAGCAGGCACTTTTAAAACTGGTAATTCACTCAGTTCTTACTGTTTTAACCTTTGAATTTTCTCTTATTTCCCAAGCTGAAATAGAGCCTCTCTGCTTTTCATATCAGGCACAGAAGGGTTTATATTTTATAGTAATGATACTCAAAAAGCAATTCAAATATGAGTGAACACAGTAGCTTATGTTTTCTAAATAATTTGTGGCAATCCTTTCAAAGCAATTCACATAACCTGCATATTTGTGTGGATTGCTTGCCCTCAGACAGTGGCAAACCCCCACAATGCATAACCCCAAACCAAAATGGCAATAACTGTAAGACAGTAATGGCGAGTTTTATCTGGTATAAATGAAAAGGGACTTTAGAGGAGTAAGTATTGTGAAAGTTGTCCAGTTGTTTTTAAACTGAACTGCATTTTAAACACATCCTCTGAAATTCTTATAGGAATCTGGTTGCCAGAAGTCACTACTGACCAACATTTCTTAATGGCAGAGACACAGCTTTTACACATGCTAAGGGCAAAACTTTCAAAATGTGTGCTCTCCTGTGATATCCTTCTACAAATATAGATGGGATTTGGCCAAACAGTATACACATTTTCAAATGAAGAGAAAGAAGAAGAAATGGTAGTAAAAAAACAATAATCAGATTTAAAGGGAAAGAAAGGCAAAAACCTATATGTAGGTACCATTTTGCATATTTTAATCAGTGCTCAAGAAATTTATGTTCACTTTACAGAGGGAAGACTCTAGTCCAGTGTGAAGTTAATACTGCAGCGTGACAATTATTTTTAAACATTAGGTTCAATTGAATCTAGTACAGTTGTTTAAATTAAGAAGCTTAATGACAGAATTTTCATTAACCACAAGTCTCAAAGGCAAATGAATTTTAAATTATTTCAGAGATTTATTTTATCTGTAAAACCTCATAACCTGCTTTTATGTTATTCACTCTTATGAAAAGCTATCAAATGAATTCTAAAAAAATAGAAAACATTTAATACTGTAAACAATTTGCATGCAATCAAATAAAGAAATGGTGCAGTGCTAAATTTAAAGTATGACCTTTTATAATCTTGTGGAATCCCTCTGAATTACAAATCATTTTTGATCTTCTTACTACCATACCTTCAAACCAATAATCATCACTTGCTTTCATCAAATATTTTTTAGCATAGCCTAATGCCATTCAAGTGTTAGGAAGGTATTTTCAGCAAGAAGCGAACAAGTAATAACAGGAAAGTTCACTGTGCAATATTTAGAAGTTACTGACTCTACATGGAGAAAATTACCCTTGTTCAACAATCTTTTTCACAGGTGAATGCCTGATTATGTAAACATCAGTTTGTGAGAACATCAGAGTAATTTTAAGTCTGTAAACAGGACTACAGGAGCAAATTACAAAGGCATGTAATTTATCTGATTGGAGCCCAGAAGTTGGCCAGAACACAGTAGTAACTCAAATGGAAAAGAGTATGTTAGAGGCTTTGAAGTATTACAATCAAACCTCATATTTTGAATTTAGGATGAATATTATTTAACTTTACCTATAATAAAAATTACAGTCTCATTTAAAGCTCATCATCAAGGGTCTTATAATAGCCATAGAAAGAGGTACATATCTCAAAGAATACCTTCATGTACATGTAGGACATCATGACAACTTAGTTTCAGACAAGATAAGATGAATCCCCAGTCACATCTGTTTCGCATACAATGGGACTGATGATAAAAAAATACCACTATACCAAGAAGACAGAAAACATTCAGAAGAAGCAGCTTTAAAAATATATTCATTTTATGCTTCTGCTCAGAAAATATTTACATTCTACCATCACAGAAAGACTAGAGAAATTAGAACTATTGCCACAATATCACAGCTAAAAACAAGGCAATGTAAACTGAGATTTCCTTTTTCTAGGACACAGCCTGGTGTCATAGCCCCAAAAGACCTAAAGAAGCACATTTGCATAAACATTTCCCAATAACATTCCTCAAATTTTTACCACTACTGGAAAATTAGAGGAGTTCACTGCTTGCAATTTACCAAGAAAATATGCGTGTCTGAGTGATGGACTATCCTGGCTGAAGCCAACTCAGTACCAACTGCACTACATGTAAGGTCTTGTACCTGGGAAGGCATAATCTGGGAGTGCAGCACAGGCTGAAATCTACCCAGATGGGGAGCAGCTCTGTGGGAAGGGGCCTGTGGGACCTGCTGGGCAACAAGATCAGTGTGAGTGTGCAGTGTCCCCCTGCAGCAAAGAAAGCCATCTCGATGCTGGGTTGTATCAACAAGGGCATCACCAGCAGAAATAAAGGATTCATTATTCTACTATAATTAGCACTTGTCAGGCCACAGCTGGAACACAGTGTTCACTTTTGGTTCCTGCTACATATAACAGATGTGGACAGGCTGGAGATGATCTAGAGAAGTCCACAAAGATGACCAAAGGACCAGGAAGCCTGATGTATGAAAATGGCTGAGAGAGCTGGGTAACCTTGGGAAAAGCACGCTTAGGTAAGACCTTATCACCACGTTCCAGCATTTAAAAGGTGGCTACAAAGAGGGAGATTCCCTTTTTACAAGGAGTCACATGGAAAAGATGAGGAGTAGTAGGTAAATGGTATAATATCCCTGGGGATATTCTGATTGGACACAAGAGGAAAATTTTTCACAATGAGAACAATCAACCATTGAAATAATCTCCACAGGGACATGATACATTCCCCAAAATCAGACAGTTTGGTGGTCCACCTGGTCCAGATGCTGGTCCCTCTTATCTAAATAGTGCTTTTTGCTGAGAAAGTTTGACCCAGATGATCCTTGGGGTCCCTTCCAATCTGGTATTCTACAGTTTAAGTAATACCTTCTACCTCTGTTTTAGATCTTGATGACTGATCCTTTGAAAAGCAGAATAGGGGGGAGTTAAGATAAAATGATGTCTCAATGTTTTACTCCTTGCATATCAGTTATTCACACGTATGAGGATCACAAGATTTTAAAGAAGTTTCAGACTGGTAAGAGAAGTACCTTTGGCTTTTTATGGGATGACAGAATTTGAAGTCAATTAACATTTTCTGAATTTAGCAGCTGGGAATTATACTCTTAAAGATAACTGTGTGTCTTTTCACTGACTTCTGGTGATTATTGTGGGTTTGATTGAAGCCCTGACAGAGAGATATAACAAGACATTTTTCATCTTGTAATACTTTCTTTATCTTGAATACTCTGAAGCATTATGAAGTTTTTTCTAAGCTTAATGTGCTTTGAAAAATTCTAGTTTGTGTACATCTGGAAGCCATATATTTCTCTCTTGGCCACAACTGAAAGTATTCGGAATGAAAAATAAACTAGTTTTAAAAGAATAGCAAGAGTTAGTGGACAAGTCCTCTCATGATGAACAATAGCCCAAAATACATCATAGCTGAGTTAAGGATTTATTTATATCCCCCTTGCATTGTAGGTGTTACTTAGGTCAGTCATAAAAGGACGAAACTGTATGGCAGTTGTGTATATTGAAGTTGTGTTGCTGAAGAGACGAAGAAAGCTCTATAATGGTTCCCTTCACAGAAGTGAACAGCATAAATACATTATATTAAAGTTGGAAGAAACAATGAGTGTAAAAGGAAATAATATTTTCCTGTACCTGTCCTAGCTGATGAGACAAGACTTTCATGAAGGCTCTGAAGTTCTTTAAAACACTGACATTTGCTAAATATAGTTTAATGACAGTGACATTTTAGCCTAATTTGTTCTTTTAATAATTTTCATTAAAAATGCTTCTTTTACTTTAATTTCCCATCTACCTCTCTTTCTTTTTACAGCATTTGTTCATTTGTTACTGGAGAGAGTAGCCTAATCCAAACTTTTTAGATTCTGAAGTGTATAATTTAAAATAAAAAACATTGTAAATTTGCCTAGATATGGGGTAACAAACGAACTCTAAGAATTTTATGGGATTATTTATTTCATTTATTACAATGACAGTAAGTCATTATGTCCAAGATAACTGTTTCTGTTAATCCATGTGTATATGCCAAGGGTTATCCCTGGAAAGAGATTCATATATTATTATGAAACTGCAATTTATAACACATATTCTTTCCTAAGAAAAATCTTTAATAATGATCTCCTGTAATGAACATGATGAATTCAAGAATCAGAGTAGGAGTTTTTCTCTCAAGATCTTCCTACAAAAGCAATTAGAACTCGTAGAATGCAATAAAGAGGTTGGGACATTAAAATGCTATGGGCTGAATATAACCTGACTTGGGGGACAGAAAAGATTGAATGTTGATGTGAGGCTAAAACTCTGAGCAGGAACTCAATAAGTTCATATTCTACATCACCATATTGCCATCCATATTCTTTGTGTCCCCTACTAAAAAAAATTTCTATGCCTCTGTGGCAGTATATGTAGCTTTTGGAAATTCATTGGATCAAATATATTCTTCAGCTAGATTAAGGATTTTAGTCCCAGTCATTTCTGTTGGAAATAATGGAAGCTTCTCCAAGAATCTAATAATTTCTCTTACTGTCATTACCATTCAGTCTACATAAAAGAAAATCTAGATTTTCAGTCTATGTAAAATGTGTCCCAATTCACATTTCTTTGTAGTTCTTCAGCTTAGAATGTAGTTTAATCTCTTGGTGTTGATCATCATATTTTCCCCGCTATTACAAAACTTCTGAGTCTACTCCCATGTGCTTTCATATATTCAAATAGGCTTTTTTTGGATCTGTTTTGCTGCTTCACCTTTCTTGAATCTATGTGTCTCACCAGACTGTTCAATGGCTTCAATTTTAATTTCTTTCTTTAATAATGAGCCTTATGCTTTCAGTATCATACACCGCTGGGTAACATGTAATATTCTGACTGTTGACATTAGAAGACCCTGTAGACCCAAGTCAGTCTGTTTTGTAGGCGCAATTTCCAATTTCCTGCTTAAAGCACATGGAGTGTTTGTCATTACCCTTTTAGTGACTAATACACAAAGTCATTCTTCTTAATTTCTAACTAATCAATTTTCAGATAATACTAAAGTACCAAGTTACCAGCCCCTATAAAATTCTATTTTACTTCTTCAGTTTTTGAGGTCTGCTTATTCTTTTTGTGAGATACCGTGCTGATTTTCTATATAGACGATGTCTTCCAGGTTTGTGTCATGAATAAGCCTAGTTCCCTAGTTCAATTGACTTTATGATAAGGTCACTAATGAAAACATTATATAAGAGTCACACGTATTTGTCAAAGGACCCTGGTAATCATTTCTAGATCCTAAATTCTGCCTTGAACACAACTTATTGTCATCTTCCATGTAGATAATTTCTTATCCACTTCACACTTCTTTTACAAATCCCAATCTTCTCCTTACTTGACATGAGCAGTAATGCATGCATTTGCACTGCTACTTCAGATTCCAAAATCCACATGTTTCAGTGAAATGATGCAATTATTCAAATTTTCACTGGTCCAGGTCCTTACAAGTCCTAACCCAAGACCCATGTTCATCTGTTTCTGTGGATCATGTCTTCTACTGCTCCAGTTTATTCCACACGTTTTCTGCCTACCCAACAGAATCTGATGGATTCTTCATTTGTACATGCCTGTTATCCTACCAAGCAGAAATATGGGCAGAATTCTATCTCCTTGAGTACGGAGGTGAGTATCATAATTAAAAAAAACCAGAAGTAGCTCAAAAGTCTGAGTCTGAGCACTTTTAGCAGCTCAACTTGGAGAATAGTTTTGTCTTTAAATTCAAACTCAGGTCACTGTGAAGCTTAATCTATTAATCTGTGAGAAGAACTATGGTACTATAGTGATGGTCTTCTTGAAAAAGCTTGCTGACTTCTGAGAAATAAATGTCTCTATTTCTGGTCAACAGATGAAAAGCTGTCTTTGATGTTTACACGCTGTAGAAGCTACATGACATTCAGCAAAAACAGACTACAATTTTCCAATGCCCTGGATTTTAAGAAAGCCATAGTTAAGATGGTTAGGGAAGTAAAAGAACTTGACTCATTCTACCAGAGTCTGGATGGAACAATGGTTTGCCTAGGAATTCTCAAAAATAGATGGAAAAATGTAACTGGTGCTTTCATTTTTTTTTACTAGAGACACACTTTTCAATTAGAAGCCACTAGATGGAAGATAGAGGACAAAAATCAGATGTCAACAAAACAGTTTCAGTCATGTAGATCAGGTTGAAAAAATTGCAGGCTACAGCTTCAGATTGTGTACAAAAAGAATTCATGTGCAGTGATACAAGCCATATATGTATAAAGCTAATGAGATAGGTTTCATGATTAATCTACAGTGATGAAATAAGCCCAAATCCAGTATTGCATGTAGTAGCTTCATAAAATTATTTCTTTCTCATTAAATAGAGGGAAGAAAGCATCCATTAAAATATTTTATTTATACTTTTATTTATTGAAAGCAAACCACTAATTTCCTTAGTGTAGAGGCATAGAAATGAGCTATCCATTAGAACAGCATGAACTATCAGCGCACATCACTAGCAATATCCTCATCTGCAATTTTTCTGTGGTATGTCTGCCACAATGAAGGTGGCTTTTTATTCTTATTAGTTTAAACCTTTCTTGTTTACTATATTTTAATTTGTTTATGTTCTGCAATTTTTCATTGAGTTACCAGAAACCTGTTCTACCAATTCAAAGGTAAGCTCTACACTTACTCTTCTTTATGGCAATATCAGCTTAAGGAGTTGCCACTTTTAAGCTGTGTCAATTCCCTCATTTATATATAAGACAATTTAAAATGAGGTACATGGGGTCAGCTGGTGGCAGGAAGGCTACCCAGAATGGCCAGATGGAAGAACTACTACCAAGCTACTACCATGAAAGAGGTATGTGCACCTAAGCAAGATTTTCACTGTGCCAAAACATTAGTATGTCTGAACTGTTGCTGACAAGAGAGACAGTCCTCTAATCTGGTGATTCAGTTGTAAAAGTTCATTAGGTAACTTAGCTACTGAACTAAGCAGTTCATGTTCCTTTACTGGGTCTAGAGCAATGTGGAAAAAAAGGACAGGCCACACAGGAGGAATATGGGAACGTTTTCAGAGTATGCAGGGATGCAACCACTAAGGCTAAGGTCCACTTGGAACTATATGTGATATGTCAGGGACAACATAAAGGACTTCTTCAAGTACCATGTCCCAGTTTGAGACAAATTTGGAGGAAAACATCCGAGGTGAACGTCCTCTGATAGAAGGCAGGTTTCAGCAGCTCCTCCCCCACCAGGTTAGGAAAGAATTTTTCTCAGAGGAAAATGGAAAAAAACCCTATTTATTTAACAAGCAGGGTGCATGCAGGCACCAAAAAAAATGAATAATATTAAATAATAAAACCTCTTGCTGTGGAGAAAACCTGAGTCCTTTCTGTAGGTGTGGCTTTGCTCTCTCTCCAGAGCTGGGGTGTGGCTTGGGCCCCTCCAAGCTGTGGCGTGGGGCATCCCAGTGGTGGCATTCCGGACTGGAGCAAACAGTTCCAGGAGAAGAAGAGAAAAACTGAAGTCCCAGGAAAAGTTCTTGCCTCAGCTAGCAAGCTAGCTAAAAAGCAAAGAATTTTAACTCTCTGTCTCTCTCCTGAGAAACAGAGCCGAAAGCTGGCTAAAAGCAGGAAAGTGCTTCCTTGGTTCCGCCGCAGTGAGAACACAGGGGAGTGTGTGTGTCCTTGAGCAGAAAACACTGAAGAATTCACCTGGCTTCTCTACCCCCTCTCCTGGACCCATTTTAAAGACACAGGAAGGTACAGGATTCATGTCTGGGCATAGAGCAGGCAATAGGGCATACAGCAGCATAAAGTCACCCCAATTACTGCCAGCACTTTAATCAGCAGCAAAAGGAAGACCAAGAAAAATGTGGGCACACTGCCAAATGAGGTCAGTGTCCTTGTGATGGAGGATACAGAGAAGACCCTCTTACCAAATGCCTTCTTTGCTTCAGTCTTTACTGCTAAAGCCAACCTTCAGCAATTGCATGGCATGGGAGCAAGAGAATGTTTGGAGAAAGGAAGATTTTCCCTTTGCAGAGGAGGATCAGGTTAGAGATCATTTAGGCAAAATTAACATCCAAAAATCCATGGGCCCCATGAGTGCTGAGGCAGCTGGCAAATGTTATTGCTAAGCCAATCTCCATCATCTTTGAAAGATCATAAAGAGACAGAGAAATGTCTGAGGACTGGAAGAAATCCAGTATCACTCCAGTTTGTAGAAGGCAACGTGGAGGACCCAGGAAACTACTGGACAGTCACCTCCAACACTGAAAAGGTGGTGGAACAGCTTATCTTGGTTGTCATTTCTAAGCATGTGGGGAAAGGTTATCAGGAGTAGTCAATATGGATTCATCAGGGGAAAATCATGCTTGACCAATCTGATAGCCTTCTATGATGGCATAACTGGCCAGGTAGATGAGGGAAGAGCAGTGGATGTTGTCTCCCTTGGCTTCAAAAAGCTTTTGACACTCCCTCCCATAACATCCTTATAGGTAAGTTCAGGAAGTGGGGATTGGATGAATGGACAGCGGCGTGGATTGAGAACTGGCTCAATGGCAGAGCGCAGAGGGTTGCGATCCCTGGCACAGGGTGTAGTTGTAGGTCTGTAGCCAGCAGTGTCCTCAGGGGTCAGTACTGCACCAGTCTTGTTCAACTTATCCATCAGTGACCTTGATGAAGTGACAGAGAGCTCCCTCAGCAAGATTGCTGACGATACAAAGCTGGAGGAGTGGTTGGTACCCCAGAGTGCTGTGCTGTCATTCAGCAGGAATGCTCTCTAGGACCTGCTGCTAGTTTTTAGGGAAGTGAAAAGAGAAAAACATCTTCTCTTTTACAAGTTCTTTAAAATGGCCAAGTCCAAAGCTGACTGAAATCAAACTCCTGTTATTCTAATTGGGCGTTTTCAGTACAGCCCAAACAGGAAAACATACCCAAAAAAATAGAAGTGAACACAAAACTGAAAAAATCAGTTCTTTTAGTAGGAATGATGCTATAAAGTGGTGGATTAATCAACTGAATCACTGGAGAAGGTGGTAGAGGGAGGATGAAAGTGAAAGGAAGGATGAGGAGGCCCCTCTGCAGAGATTTACTTTCTTTTGCCATGCAAGGTAACTGAGAAGTCAAGGAGAAAGCCATGATCATTATGGTCTAATATGAGTCAGTTTGTAAGCAAAGCAGCTAATCAATTTCATGACATTTTTAAGCCTAAATAGCTAAATGATAAAAAATGGCATTTATTCTTTTATTTTCTCCTTAAATTATAAGTCCCATTAAATAAAAGAAAAAACACGTAAAGGATTTTTTTTCTTGAAACTTACCTAATTAGATCAATTGTTTAAATATTTTATGTCAGCGTTCCTGTGGAAAATAACGAATTGTCATTGTTCATTCAAACTTGCAGTAGCACTTCAGTCCTGAATTCTTCCTAATTTTCCAAGAATCTGATTAAATGAATCTCAATTACTGAACCAATTGAAAATATTATCAGTCATGACTAGAAAAAAATTAATTAAGAAGTGTGGAGAATATAGAAACAAAGATTAAAATGCATCTTCCTTAATTTCGAGTCATTATTGTGCATAATCATCAGCATTCTTGTGATCGAAGGCACCCCTGAAAAACCATGTACATGATTTAACAAGTTGTCTGATCTAGACATCAGAAATTATTTAAGATTGAAAAATCAGAAATGCCTCTATCATAAGAACAGCTGTCAAGGAGATTTGCACCTAGAAATAGTAAGATATTTTGAGTTCAGTAATAACAGAAGACGATTGAAGAACTTTGAAGCTTTCCAACTTGTTCTGAGGTAGAAGAAGGAAAAATCTGTGCATTTAAACAAGGCTGTGAAGATTTTCATGCTCCTTCTTTCTCCTTCTTCCTTTTTATAAAATCAGAGAATCATTATCATTGGAAAAGGCCTCCAAGATCGTGTCCAGCCTTTGACTGAACACCACCATGCTAAACCATAGCACTAAATGCCACATCCAGTCATTTCTTGAACAATTCCAGGGATGGTGACTCTGCCACCCACCCCCCCTGGGCAGCCTGTTTCAGTTCTTGATAAATCTTTCAGTGGAAAGAAAGCACTTCCTTGCACTTAGGCTCTTTGTAGCCCATGATAATAGTGATACAGCCTGTAGTGAATGCATGATGAAAAAGAGGGTTGGAAGACCATAGAAGAGAAATGCACAGCTCAGCAACATGTAGTCACAAATGTATTAACTCGACTGGATAGGTGTTGGGAACAGTACAGCAATTCTTACTCCACAAAACATACACATAAACCAAAGCTTGATCCTCTAAATCCAGTTCAGACCAGTTCATCACAGGCCCAGGGAAAGAGGCCACTTGGACCAGCTGCCATGAGGTCAGGGCCTGCCTGGCCGTTTGGATTCATTTTATGCCAGCACTTCCTCAGGCTCTGCCATCCATGTAGTGTTAGGCAGCCCTGTGTTCTCGTCCTGCCTTGTCAGCTAATATTTGCGCTCTTTATGGTTTTCTCAACCAGTTTGTCAGCCAAAGCAGCCCATGAGCTCACCATATCTGTTTCAGTTTTGACAAAGAAGCTAGGACTGCCCTCAGAGACAGTGTAAGGGGTGCAGAAGAGCAGTGATAAAACATGGATATACCATAAGATCATTCAGCTGTGTAAGTTGTTACTTTTATCACCTTATCAGTCCAAAAGGCTTGTCAGGATCCTCCTGGTCTCTTATATATAAAACAAACCCTCTGCATCCTGATCTTAGCTGGCAAAATCCTGCTATCCCAACTTTCACATGACCATACACTATCAAAAAAAAAACCACAAAGTCAACAAGTTCTCATCTTCTCAAAAGAAAATATTGACACATTCAGTCCCTCTGGAGCACCATCATGGGAACCCAAAACAGTCATCTTTTTGATGCTAACAACCCCTCAACCACCATAGGAGGCATCTAATGTTGATCACTTCTTCGTAAGGTCACTATCCTATTTCTCCTCCCTGTCTTCTTCAGAATGTGGGGGGAAGTGGATCTCTGATGATCAGCAAGGATGTCGAGTGACAAATTAGCATCAGGATTGCATCCAGAAGCTGTGATCAGTCAGACACCGGACACTGATCTCGTGGCAAGTCCACAGTGACAGGGAAGGCCAGGAAGCCCAGTCCACAGGTATGGGTCAAGGGCAGGATGGATGGGGTAGGATATGAGACTGAGAACACACTTCACTGCTGCCTGTCCATGGAGATGCACAGGCTGGGGCTGGCAGTAAAGCCTCTTCTTAAAAGCAGCTCCCAACGGATAGGAGAGGCAGTCCCTCACTTTTAGCTTTCTTCACAACAGCTTTTGTCAGTGAAGTAGTGACCTTGGGCTCAGCCAGCTAACACTTTAACTCAGCCACATAAGCTCCAGGAAGGGGTGAAGTTTGCTCAGAGCCTTGAGACAGGCTGGGAAATATACAGGAGCATAGGAAGTTGGTTGATGCTGTTTTGATAGTATAAGTTAATAGAAGAAAATGGCTCATTTCATAGGCATCTTGTTAGTATGTCTAAAATAGGCTAAGATTCTCAGATATAAAATGCTGTGGAAGGGAAAAGCATTTTTCTTTTCAGGAATTAGGTACTGAGAAAGAATTTGAACAGAAATTATGATGAATTTAAGGGCTTTCCTAGAACACAATATAGGAAGTATAACACAGATGTCATGAGCAGGGATTAATGGGGTTTCTCATGTTGGTAGCTTGATAAAGAATGAAAATAAATACAGAGAAGACTATCCAGCAAAGCTACTTACACCTGCAAATACCCATTACTGAACAGAAGCAGAAGATTAGGTGGACCAGGGCAGCAGAATAAATCCAGAGTAACTACTGAGGACAGTGAAGTTACTCCACATTTATACCAGTTTAACTGAGAAAAGGAAAAGGTCCGTTGAGTATAATTGAATCAAGAAGTTTTCCATTAAGTCCAAATGACTTTCACAGCAGGAGGCTCCTGAAAGCTCAGAGGAGAGCAGCCATTTCAGAACAATAACATCTCACTTTTCTTCTGCATTTAAGTCTTTACTGTTTGGACACAGTGATTTAAAATACGCTCAGGATATGCTATGTTTTTTACATTAGCTATATTTGATGCCAAATAGTCTTGAATTCCAGTTATTTCATCTATATTTTCTATAGATATTTGCTTATATTTTCTGTATTTTATGTCTTTGGGTTTTGTTGGGGTTTTTTGGTTTTTGGTTATTTTTTTATTACTTTTGTTACTGTACAATTTACATGGGCTTGAGTATTGTATATCTTACATACTTTCTTTTGAAGGTTCTGGTCATGTGTGAGTGAGACATTTCAGAAATCCAAAGGTTTAAAATATTTTTTTGCCTTACTGAAAGATTAAACATATGATTAAAAGCAAGGATCAAATACTCAAAATCACAGTTGTTTTTGCATAGTAGAGATGAAGTATATTAAAAAAGCCTGTTAGGGATTGTTTTCATTTCCAACTACTCCAAAGGATTGTTCTTTCTGAGGATTCCTTTTGGGGATGGGAGGGAATTGGGTGCCTTTTTTTTTGTGTTTTTTTAAAATTTTTTTTTAGTTTGTGAGCTCCAGTTTGGATATATATTATACCTTCTACCCATCAGGAAATCCCTGGGGAAAAATTAAAGTTACAAAGATACATGTACATAATGATTTAATGAATAAATCCTAAACCTACAGCTATTAAACAAAACAGCAAAGAAGACAAAAGGCATTTAGCTCTTTCTCAAGCTTTAAAGTTTACCTACATGTCCTCAAATTAACAAGGCAATTTCTGGCAATATATAGACGGAAATTTTACCCTGGCCACCAGTCCCTCTCAAAGACAGTAAGTCTGATTACCTAAAAAAGAACACTCATTTTTTTATCATAGCAACAGGTCTCTGAATTCTTACAATACATGCATATGTGTATGTAGCCGTATATGCATATGTAGTATGATAAATATATATATATATATATATATATTCTAATATCTTTACTACTGTAATGCCTGTACAATGTTATAAACAAGTAGAACTATATGGAAATGGTAAAGCCAGCACTTGTTTGTTTATTTATTTATTTGAATGTTCTTTATACAAATATTAGTCAACCAATTACTGGAAGATAGATTACACAGAAATTGAGTTTGGTGATAACCAGGAATATTGCAGTTATTAATTTTTAAAACTAGTTTCTAAAATTAAGCGAGACTGCTGAAAGCAAAGTTACAAAGTAATTAACAGTGTGTTTTCTTTTTTAATTGGAAGTGAGAATGTAGTTCTGGCTCAGCAACTGTGTCTCTCTACTTCAGGTTTTACTCTTTTTCATTAAGTGAATCCTTTTGATTTAGCTGGCAGAGACAGTAGGTAATGCAATCTTGAGTTGACAAGTAAAAGAGCACACTATGAGAGCCCCTGCATTTCCTTTTCTAGGATCAGGCTACATTTAGGCAGGTTTTCTTTTTCCACAATGAAAGCCTGGTTAAAACATGCATTGCTTTTTCAGAGTATGATTAATTTCTCCTCCCAACTTCAGCCACTCAACCTGATTTACACGAATCTGATTATTTGTTGCACTGTTTTATGATTAATTATCTAATTCTAAGGAGTGATCAATGAGGAAAGAAAGCAGGTTTTCACTCTGCACACATTTGTTAAAATTTTAATAGTGTCTTTCTTTTTTTCTTATCACTCTCTTATCCCCCAAAAGAGAGAAGAGATGCATGAAGGTCACTACTGAAGATTCATAAACCATTGTGAATAATGTCAGAACTATAATTTAATTAGCGGCCCATCTGTCACTTTCTGTTTGATGAGCACTAAATGTCCAATTATCATTTAATATCTGCTCTAATCAGCTCTGGCAAATTTTGCAGGCACACTAGAGATGACATTAATAGATGGAAGTGAGGCTACCTTTGCAACATTATCAGAGAGAGGAAGCTTGTGCAGTTTTGACTTACAATGGGGAAGGCATGAATTCATTCCAATTAGCAGCAAAGACCTTTAATGCAGACTCTGTTACTGCATATTGCTAACTAAAGCTTTTAGTTGACTATTTTACAGTTTGGTAAAACATTTTAATTTCTATGCAATTTTTAATTTTGTTGGTGTCCAGAAATAATATGAAATACTATATTCTCAAAGCCTCCATCTTTCATCTCTCTTTCTTTTATTGTTTTAATGAATTAGCTTGCACTTTTTGATTCTTCATTCTATTTCTGTCATTAGTCCTTGCAAACAAAAGACCCACAGGGTTCTTTATAAAGAAAAGAAAAAATGTGTTGAATAAATATGAGTAGATTTAATAAAAATCCCAAGCAAAAAACCAAAAAAAAACCAACCCAAAATACACAATATAGACAAAGAAAAATACTGGGCTAAATTTTTAGTCATTTGCTGGGACAGAGGATTAATCCCCACCATGACCTTTTTCTGGTAAGGGAAAAGCAAAAGGAAACCTCTTTTAATGAGAACCTAGAGTACATGTGTCTTTTCAGACAAGACACAGAAAATGACCACATGTTAAAAGCATAAAATAACTCGCTAAAGACTGGTGATGCATGAAATATGTATTGATAGTGTCCTAAAATGCACTTTTTCTTTTGTAATAGGAAATTAAAAACCCTGCTTTATCCACACCTTGGGTCAAGGTCGGGCAGCCTATACCTTCTCAGATTTGACATCAATAACATGTCTCTGAAAAAGGCTTTTGTCTCGACAAGAAGTTTCCTCTAATAAGTAGGAGCTGCTCACATAACAGTTTAGATTTAGCCCCCAACTCTAGTTCAAAGTGAAATTCTCCAGCACTAGGAAAGAAAATATGGCCAAAAAACTACTGTTTGTAATATGACTGTATTGGTTTGATGCTGAGTAGCTAATAAGATTGGTGTTGCTGCCTGGCAGATCCACTGCAGTGATAAAATAGTCAGCTAAAAGATATAAAATAAGCCCCTTTTCCATGCTGCTATATGTTTTGGCAGCAACTCAAAAGCTAGAATGTCTTTTCTGATACTTCCATATTTCTATTAATAAGATTGAATCTGAGATTGTACCAGCTACAGCTTGAATTTGTAAGAACTTGTCAGGATATTACAGTCTCCTGAACCCCCTCATCATTCAGCCCAACTCAGCATGCATCATAGCACTGGGTATTTAGCAAACAGAAATCTGCTGCTGGATGCTCTGCAGGTTCAACTAATGCACGTGAAGAGGAATTCTCATTATGTGTGTCCTCTCAGGTTTCCTATGGTTTATAACTTTTTAAACTCACTGTGCATATGAGGCATTGATTTAATAGTCAGCTTCTAAAAATGGGCACAAGACATCTCTGAATCAAGGCACAGCAACATTGCATAAGGACAATTTATCAAGAATATGCACAAAGCAAACTACTGTCACCCTAGGGGAATGGAAATGAAGGAGATTATAAGTCCCCAGACCCGGGGATTGATCCTCATTCCTTCTCCTGAACTTTGGCTCAGAAATTTGGCTCTAGACACAGGTCTGAAGAAGATATAACTCATATGCAGGGGTTTACTCATGAGAAACTCTGGAAAGAAGTAGTCCACTAGAACTAAAGGAAAATCCAGGAATGACAAAAATGGTTATCAAGGACTTTCTCGGGGGGGACAAAGAAGTGACTTGATTCTGAAGACAATTTTAAATGCCCTTGAGAATTAAAAGAAAGAATTCAAGAAGAGAGGAGGTGGTTTGCATGCAGGATTGATATAAACAAGGACTAATATTAAGCTCTTGATCAGATATTTTCCTTTGGATGGAGTAGAGCAGAAATCTTCAAATATCTGTAAAATACAGGCAATATTGTAATGCAAAGTGAGTCTTGAGGACAATAAACTGTGTCTTCATGTGCACATGATGTCTGAGCATCACTGTGCATTCTTTTATTTCTGATTATGCAATGAACAGCTAAATCAACTGACCATATGGAAAGGTAATGTCAGGTACGTAATATTTTAAATTATTTTGAGAAGTTATTTTGGCTTCTATTCTCTTATGTAACAACAGGGACCTGTAGATATACCTCAAGCATCTCTCATTATTCCATCTGATTTCACAGGCATTCAGACTATGTTTATCCACTGAAACTCTCCATATCTGTAGGAAGAACTGGAATAAGCAGGTATAAGTACCAGAGAACCTGCACACAAAATTTTAATGCAGCATTGTCTTGACTACCCTTTTTGCTGGAAAAGAAGCACTCAGTCACATGGACTAGTGAATAGCTAAATATGTTACACAAATTGTGACATACTAAAAAAAATTGCTGACATCAGCATTTCCTTTAGCTCCACAGTCCTGTTGGAGCTCCTCAGATGTTGTGACAGACGAGTTATATCTTGTCATGACCTCTCTGTGACAGGTATAATGGATATCTAAATCCTGATTTAAGTAGGCTTCTTAGTTTTGCCTTGTAAGCACAATGGTAATCCAACTAGATATTTCCAAGTGTTTTATCCATCATAAAAAAATGGTTTAATTCAGCTGAAATGTAGTATTAATTTAGACCCATATCCAGAATTAGTTCTGGATTACTGAAAATACATATTCAGGAAAAAGTTAATTTGCTTTAAAAAATTCAGCTCATACTTATGGTTTTTTCTATCTCTTTAAAGTATATATACTTTTAAGTCAGTACAATGAATGACAGAAAGTCACTTAACACCTGTTAATATTTTAGGATTGCTGATACAATGAGACATTCTTCAATATGATCAATTATAGGTGTGGACCATCCCCAGTGAAAAGTAAAAATTTATCTGCCTAGATAATGGGGAACATAGCACTTAAACCCATGTTTTCTAAAATATGAAAAAAGCCCATAAAAAAGAAGCAGAACACCTCTAGGATGTTTCATAAAGAATGGCAGCCAGTTAGGAAAAAGAGTGCTGGGGAAAGCAGCTTTCACTGGTCAGATAAATATTTTTCATTAGCATTAGATCCTGCCCTGAGGGTCAGTGCTTAGACACGGTGTTAGATGAGTATGATATCTCACCGGCCTAAAGGTTAGGGTTTCGGAGGGCTTTTAGCACTGGTTTAGCTGATAGATCTTAACCTGGAAGACCACACTTGCCTAACAAAACTAATGATATGCATCTAAATTATAGAAAAGGTCTGGGTTATTTTATGACTTAGTCCATTAGCAGAACAGGTCCAAATGCTATTCTCATTTCTCTTTCTAATCACGTCTTAAGTTTTACCATTCTCTATCATCACACTGTATTTCTGTAATATTTTTTCAATATTAGACACTATATGAATGAATTAATAAGTATAAAACTACTACAGGGGATCCTCTCTTCAGATAATGTAAAATGTAATAATAAATCTATTTCTTCTTTTTAAGAAACACATTAACAGGGGAAAAAAATAACTTCCAGAGCATTGTTCAGTCATTTGACTGCTGAACATTTCAGTATAACTCTTTCACTGTAAGCAAGTTATGAAAGTCAGTCAGGAACCATAAATTAATGGTGCTTTTTAGTAGCATGGTAGGAGATAAATAGATACCAAAAAGAAAACCAACTCAAAAAAAAAAAAAACCAACAACAAAAAATGAGCATGGCTTGTAAAAAAAAAAAAAAAAAAAGGATGTAACTAGTAGTGTTTTAGAGAATACCAGCCAGTAGATAGTGGGCTGGAGAGTATACCAACAAAACACTGAACTGGCACACTATCACTGATACTGCAGGTAACCGTGGAGAGCCTTGCTTTACCCCTCTGTCTTCCTGTGCACCTGCTGCCTATTCAGGAATTTTTGTGGCTTCTGTTTGTGAAGGACATGGCCTTGTTACCTTTGATGTCAATGGTCAAACCGTGATTACTTCCTTGGAAGCAGATGGGGCCCATATGGCCTGCTTGCATGATCATTGCTCATGTACAACACCCACAGAGCTAACAGGTTTCTAACTGGGATGAATTGCATTGTGAGAAACAGTAAATCGAATGAAAGAAGCTAAAACAATGTGAAAACTTTGTAGGAATCAGTGAATTTTATAACCCTCTTCTGAATACATCATGGCACCTCACACCTTCTGAAAAACTCACTGGAGGAATGAGTTTTGAGAGGCTATAATGGGGCAATGAATAATAGCAGGATGATATGGGACAGGCCTGTTACTGTGGAAGCTGAAGCAGTAAGACTTAATTAGAAGACTATTATTCTCTTGGGTTGTTAGTATATGACCCTGGTGATGTCATTCTCCACGGAGGAGACTCCTGCTTCTTCTGGATTGTGAAATGTGGTGGTTGTGAAGTGCAACGCCCCCAGCATCTGAACCCCAGTGTTGTTCTCTCCGAAGTAAAAAGGGGAGTAGTAGATGCTGCTAAAGAGCATAAAACTAAAACCAGTTTTCTCCAGCTATGACACTGAGTGTTTTAATCATGAGAAGAGATAAGTGGAGTGCTAAATAAAGCACTTAAGAATAGCAAAAGGGGGTACTTCAGGGCAAGGAGACAGAACTGCTGTCTGTACAGTTCAATATCAAAGGCACTTTAAAGGATGTGGCAGCAGGATACACAGTTGTGAAAGCACACGAAGTCCAAAGCTAACATGCACTGGGCATGTTTGAGAAAGGGTGTAGCATCAGAGGGTAGCAGCTAAGCCTTGCTACAAGGCAGGGTTAATTAGCTGAAGTGAGACAAGCTGTGGAGCTAAAAGCCTCTCAGACAATAAACAGTGTATATAAGATTGACAGAGATGCACTGTGTCATCTACATAGAGTTTGCTCACTGTTAACTTGAAGAATCTCAGGATGAACTGCAAGTAGTGCTCTACAGAGGTGCTTTGTTTCACTAACAGCCTGCCAATGACTAATCAAGGCAACTGATCTCATGGTCCTAACTGGCAGGAAAACACATGTACAAACAGCTTTGTAATACAAACTCACGGCAAGCAAATCAGATATAGCAATAACTTCCAAATATGCACACCATGTGACTGCTTCAACCCTCCCCAGCTTTCTGTAGTTTCACCCCTTCTCAGTGTATGTTTCTCTTGATGAAAACAAATACAGTTCTAAGATGTATTTTTACCATTCACAGTGCTTCAGTTTGAGTGTGAAAAGTCTTGGGTGGTTTAAGCAGTTAGTCGGAGAATCCAAGGCCTGGGACAGATGCCTAAGATTTGCAGCTTTTTATATTTTTCATGTATTTGTAGCTTTGTTGATTGCTAATGCATGGCTGTAGCTTCTAGTACTTCTCCTACCCTTTTCCCCTACATTTAGGAACAATACGTTAACCTTCTAAAGGCATTCCTAAAATATTGTTTAGTCTTATTCCAAGAAGAGGACAAACTACATGGACGTTCTGTTTTCCAAGCAGAATCTGGGAAAACATAACAAAAGTGGGGCAAAGAAGCCCCTGGACCACTTCCAGTGGGGCAGGACCCGGAGAATTATTACCTAACCAACCAATGGTCACCTATAATCAGCATAACTATTCTCACCAGCTGTCCATCACAAATTTCATGGAGAAGAAAGACATCAAAACAAAACAGAATGGAGAGCTACCACACCTACCTTTTTAAAGGAGAGGTATTTATGTTTTGCCAACCTATAATTTACCTGGAAATGTTGTAGTGTGTACCTGATGTTACTTGTTTATATTTTCATAATCATAAATTTGCTTAAAAAATTAAATATATGAATTATATGTATAGTATATGGACACACAGGTATGAAGAATAAGAAAAAATACTTCCAAATTAAAAGAACCCTTAACTAAGAATGCAAAATTTTCTTATTTATGTACTTAATTTGCTTCGGGAATCAGTGAGAAATCTTTCTTTTTGAATATTTAATGTTTGCTATTCTCATTTTATAAGAATCATGGAGGTGGTGACAATAATATAACCTTGTAATAGGTCCTGGAAAACTCAGTGCTCAATGCCCAGTGCCCTGCTGTGGCAGAGTCATAAAAGCAGGATATACAAATACAAATACAAATATAAACTTCAGGCTCTTTCTGTGATGAGCTGTAAATGATGAGTCAGTGATGTAGATGATGACTCAATGCTGATGACAATGACATGACAGTGACATTGTAGAGATGGCTGTCTATTTATCTCAGGGAGTTTATATGTGGATTCATGAAAGTTTTAGCTTGTGTATACAAAGGCCTTTGATATTCCCCTTTCATGAAATCTAATGAGTTTTCGATACTTAGGGCAAGGCATCTTTCACAGAGGTCACCTGCTCATGCTCAGTACCTCTGTCACAGCTCATGAAGCTTCCCAAATAAATTTTAGAAATGACTGACACTAGCTGAACATAGAAATTGTCAGAACACTAACAACCACAAGCTTCTTAACTAGATATCAAATCATCATCATCATTACAGAGGCATGGGTGCTTAACTTTTAAAGAGAAACTCAAACAAGCTTTCATTTTTCTAATGGACTGAGAAATGCTACACACTTTATAAAAAACCCCCCCCTTGATCCATGTCAAACTAATTTTTCATGTAACTCACGTTTTAAGGGAATTCCTCTTTCTCTCTTGAATTATTGTAACATTTGAATCTGCCTTAAGTATATCTTCAATTTGGATCTTTTTATCTTTTCCTTTACAGCTTTTAAGGGTCCAAAACCAGCTTCCTATTCTTTTTGTATGTTACTTATGCTTTCCTTCTGCCCATTTTGGTACATGCCCTCTTTTTTCTTTTTCTTTTTCTCTCTTTTTTTTTTCTTTTTTTCTTTTGTCATTCTATACTATCAAATATAGTAGAACAGAATAGAATAGGGCCCTCTTGAAAGGGAATATATGGTCCAACTGCTACTTCTGGGCTGACCAAAAGCTAAAGTATATTGCTAAGGGCAGTGTCCAAATGCCTCTTAAACACCGACAAGCTTGGGGCATCTGGGAAACACGTTCCTGTGTTTGATTATCCTCTCAGTAAGGAAGTGGCTCGTAATGTCAAGTCTGAAGCTCTCATAACACAGTTTTGAATCATACCCATGTATCCAATCACTGGATACCAGGGAGAAGAGGTCAGCACCCCACCTTTCCACTTGCCCTCCTTAGAAAGTTGTAGACAGCAATGAGGTGGCCACTCAGTCTGTTTTTCTAGGCAAACTAGGCAAACCCAAAATCCTTAGCCACTGCTCATAGGACATAAAGGTCTGTAACTTCAGACCAAAATATTGAACCTGTGTATGAAATTAAAAGTAATATATGTGAGTTGTCAGGCTGCTGGATTGGTTTGTTCTTTTTGCTTGTTTGGTTTGGTTTTGTTGTGTGTGTGGTGACGGTGGTGGCACAGGTGGGTATGAATGGTTAGGTATATGGTGGTACAGATGGTTAGGTATACAGTGAAAAGGGAACCTGAAGTCAGGCTTGGAATTTAAAATGGAAAAAAAATTCTAAAGAGGCACATCAATACTTGAAGACAGGAAAAAATTACCTACCAAAATATTAAGAACCTGGCTAGAATGCTATAGGGGTTCAAAGAAACTGCAGTGACTTCTGTGCTCTTCTCTGTCAAGCCCCAGTTTCTGAGATGCAAGGTAATCTTAGCTTTTTCACACCTCTCTTGAGCCCTCTGCTTTTTCCTAATTCCTAATGTCTTGTCCCTGTACGGCTAGAAATATGTTTAGGGTTTTTTTAGGAAATACATGGCTTTCTTAGAATGGGGGAATCCTTTCCCTAACTTCTCATGTGTCGTAACTCCAGTCAAGTGTTTTATGGCTCACTGAAGAATACAGGCAATTAAATGTTCTGTTTTTTCATTTCTGATGAAAAGAAAGTCAGACTCATCTGAAAAGGTACTTGTGCTCAGCAGTTAGAAATTCCAACCCTCACTTGTTTTAAAGTTGAGGTCAGAATGAAGGAGATAGTGTAAGACTCTAACACTTATAGGAGACCTTGAGCACACATCTTGAATAATAGGCAGACAGTTGAGTTTGCATGAGTCCTGCAGGAAAAAGGTCCTTGATCAGTCATGCTGCTGCATTCAACATGAGTTGCAATCTGTAAGTGGTTTTCAAGGGTAACTCCAAATAAAGCACGTTACGGTAATACAGCCTGGAGGCAAAGATCAAAGCTGAGAGATGGGAGGATATAAATACACTTCCTTTACAAATGGCCAGATGATTCTTGAGCTGTCTGCTTAAATACTTCCCATAATGAAGTAATAGAAACTAGTGCAGCAGTGACAACAGCAGAAAAAAGAACAGGTGCTTTCAGTTTATTTCTGCAATTTATCCTGAGCTTAGTGCCTCCAGATTCTGGTATTGAACTTTCATATTTCTTGAGCAGAATTCCTTCATTTAGGAAGCATAATTGCCTATTGCTTAGACAAAATCACCCATCAGCCTATAGTCCTTGGAGTGTCCATCTGGGAAAAGAAGTTCAAGTATATTTGATTCTGTGGAATACTAAATCACAAAATACTTTTTTTTTTTAATAAATCCAATTAAAATCCTCCACAAAGAGGTATCAAAAACAGGTCTAAATTTTTGTTTGAGAACAAATAATTTTCATATACATATCCATTTTATTTTTATCTTCTGGATGTTAGTGTTTGTTAACTTTATGTGATACATACCCTTTCTCAGATTTCTGTTATCTTTATATTAATTTTCTGTTGCTATGCTGGATGTGCAGAAAAAACTCAAAAGTTTTACTATATTTATATATAGAATCACAGAAAAATTAGAGAATTTCATAGGGGTAAAGAATTAATATTTCACTTAAAAAAAAGTACAAAATGTACCTTAGCTATCGTTCAGCTACATAGTTCAGAAGGCCAAGTCTAGGCTTCCAGTTGGGGTTTGTTCTATCTAAGTGCTCAAAATAATTTAAGAAAGCCTTTTGAAGAGAACCTGAAAGTGAAAACTCAGGTTTCCAAGTTCTTTGAAGTGTCTTTAATATCATTCTTCAAAGCATTTCAGGCTTTTCTCTTATTACATTGTAGATTTTCACTTATTTTCAAGTGTTAAGTCACATTTCTGAAGTTCAGTTCTGTTATTCAGAGAAGATAAACTAACAAAACAAATAAATTGAAATCTCAATAGATGTCAATTTTTTTTACATTTGTACAAGAAAATTCAAAAATTATGAAAAATTGCTTATTTAAGATTTATTCTTTATTTTCTGCTTTACCTTGCAGCCCCAGTGTCTTCAGCAAATGTGACTTTTCTAAGTGTTACTAGAATTTTTCTTATAATGAAAAATAATACCAATATAATTTTTGGTCACCTTTGAAGTAGACTGACTTTTTGTTCCATTCTCCATAATTTTCCTTCCACAGCTTTTCAATAACAGTAGCCATTGAATTGCAAAGGTGTTACAAAGCTGTCTTAGAAGCTGGATGAACATGCAATAAAAATACACAGAATAAATGTAATTAGTATGTGTTCATATTTTCCAACTGCCTCAACCTTTTTTCATCAATATCTGCTTTTTATGCCTCACTTACTAACCATGAGCTGGAACACCTTTTCGCCAAAAAACCCCCTCCTTTCTTGAAAGACACAGTTTGAAATGGAATTAATCTCCTCATTCACTTTCAGATATGTCTGTTAAGTGTTTTGCTCTAATGTTTTACTGAAACAGCTTCATAATACATCACGTATGCTTCTGTTGTTCCTTCTGAAATGATGCTTATTTACTCTATTTCCTGGTTTGTTTTTTCCTTTTGTTTAATAAATCCTAACCAATTATAATCTGTTGCTACCTTTTTTGCTTTTTCTTGTTAGCAAAGCAGTTTTATAATTTTATTTCAGCATTTCCTCTTTAAACCATATCACCCACTCTTTCTTTTTGTCTTTCTTAGACCAGAAGAAATAAAATTCATGTTATTCTTTCAGGAAACCATTTTATCATCATAATCATTGCCTCATTCATCCATCATCATCTCAAGATTTAATGCTCAAAAAGCTTCTGTGACTTTCCACTCATTGGATATCCTATGTTGTGGGAAGTGTACTGCTGGAGAACTTTACAAAGCCATATACATTTCTTTCAAGCCCATTTTCTATTCTAATGCTATTTTTTGTCCTTCCAATTCAAATATTCCTTATTCTGATATGTATATTTTTATATAGTGCTGGTTTTTTGGGTTTGGGTTTGGCTTGGTTTGGGTTTTTTTTAAAGACTTTTGAAAAGTTAATGTTAAATTGGAATCAGTTGATTCTAAGTTATAAAATCTTTCTTCTTGGCTGTATACAAGAAGGGAAGACTCCTTGAAAATATGACTGTTATTCCTAAAAGGGATTCAGGAAACTCAGTCCACACAGTCCATCCAGATTTCATGCTTCTATGTGTATAGCAGAATGGGCAAGGTACGCCCAAACAAGATTTATCTATAGAACATCACTTTCTACCTGCTGGGAGAAAATAAGTGGGACATTTTTCTGTAAGAACAAGCAGATTCTCACTGCAGTGGTCTTTACAGAGTGGAGGGAAACAGAAAGTTCCTAGCTGCAATCAGCTTGATATAATAGATACATAATGTATCCACAGAGGCATAGAGCAACCTTGCTTGTTCCCAGGACTTTCTATTTACTATACTTGCTCCTATAAATTGTTAGGCAGACTAACACTTTCCATAGCAGATCTACTGCTTACTCAGTACTTATTTTGAATGATGCTTGTACATGTGCAGGGGACCAGATGTGTCCTTTCCAAGTGCTAATGAGGTATTGCTGTGGATGTATTTCATAAAGGCAGCCTCAGTCTCTTAAAAAAATTATTTGTCATCCTGGCAGTAACTGGTGAGAAAAGTATGCACTCAGGGCATTTATTTTCTTCTCAATAGTGTAAGCTAAGGTCAGAGGTTCAGACTTCACTTTGCACTGTCTTTGTTAGCTTAACACAGAACAATGCAGAGACTAAAGGGGGAGAAATGCTCATTTTTGTCACTTGCAGTGGTATCAGTGGTGGCCAAAGAGTGATAGAGGCCAGAACACTTGATAATTTGCCCGCAGTGATGCTTGTACTCTTTGAAAGTTGTTTGAATTAAACACTGCCAACCAGGGAAAAATCAATAAAGTTGTTTAAATGGTTTCACAGGGGCCTTTGTGATGATTGAATATTACTCTTCTTACAAGACCAATAGCTGCTTGCTTTTTTTTTCAGTGCATGACCAGTAACTAAAGTTATTCAGTATAAGAGTTCAAATGAAAGCTGAGCATCTTCTCTTCTTACTGTCTTCTTCTACTGACAAATAGTTTTCATTTCCTTTTTTTTAAAAACTAAAGTAGAACAAATCAATAAACCTCCCAGAAGCAGCAACATTAACATTCCAAATCATCCCTATTTCCAGCTAGATCTGCAGAAAAGGGCAAGACCAACAATGATTTACACCATCTGAGGATCTACTCCAACACTTCTTTGGGTTAGATGACATTCAATCAATTTGCCCATAGAATGATGCACTGTACAAAAAGAACTGCAAACAATACAGATTTTCAGTGTTTGAAATAGCATAAGGTTTTATTTATAAAAATGTTTTTGACTCTTTTGAATGATAAATAATAGTTTAGAGAATTAATACATAAAAATTTAGCATCCAAAGCTGCTTTTTAAGGGAGGCGCAAAAATTTGGATAATTTACCTACTATCTTAGAGAAACCTGCATCATGCCCATGTAGAGAATCTATTCATTCAGCTAAAGAGGCATTATGTGGTAGGTAAAAAATGTAAAAGATGCTTGTTTGCACTGAAATGAACTTCAGTCTTCCTCCAACAGTCTGTCAGCTAAACTAGTACCAGTTTCTGGTATTACTCGCATGGACTGACAATGCAGGCCTTGTAGCAGTCAAACTGGTGGCGGTTTTCTACATTTGTGTACAGCATTATAAAGGAGAAAGGAAAAATATGAATCACCACCATATCGGTGAAAATAGTCCCTTCACTCTTTGGAAAGGTATGCTGTCAAATATGAGTTTCCTTCCACACCTGAAGAAATGCTTTAATTCTCCTATGCATCTTTCTCTGAAGTAAATGTTGTTATTTTCCTGCTAGAAGTCACACATGGTGCAGAAAAAGAGTGGATGAAATGGAGTCAAAGGAGACAAGATTCCTGGCTTTTTATCTTTGCTTTTCCACTATTCAACCTTTACCATATGCCTTGATTTCTCTGCTAAAACCATGACAGCTACAACAGCAGTTAACTATAGAAATGCTTTGAGATTTAATTAACTGTTACTACATTTCAAAACCTTCATTAAAAATTCTCTGATGTGAACGAATTACACATTGTGGAACACTAATGAAGGAAGACATGCCAACACAGGATACAGCAAGCAAACAGCCAACAAAAACAAACAGTCCCCCCCACAAATGCCTTTACAGTGTTTTTTCTGAGATATGACACTTTACAATAATTTCTACAGTGTTCCCTGTAATGCACTCTTGTAGACTAACTGATACATGTTTTTACTGGACAACAGAACTTCATAGAATATGATATATTTATATGCAAACATCTTCATAAGAATCTCTCTTCATCTGCTTCAAGTTGTGAAACTTAAATTACATCTTTTATAGACAATAACCACTGAGACAACTTACGCTCCCCATCCCAACTTCCGGCATAGGAAAACCCAAGGAATTCAATGGCAGCAATCCTGATTGATCAAATCCACCATTTGAACCTAACATATACCCCTAAACCCCTTATTATACTTCCAGAGGAAGGAAGATTTGGGATGTATTTCTTTTCCTTTCTGAGTCTAAATTATTACCAATTTAAAACAAATAAACAAACAAAAACCCAAAACAAAATAAAACAAAAAACCCAACCAAAAACCACCCCCAAAACAAACAAACAAACCCCACCACATCAAAACCAGGAGTAAAAGTTGAGTTTGTGTAAAGGGGGTCATAATATTCAAATAAGAAATAGAGCATAAATGGTCTTCTCAAGTTTCCAGTATATCATCATGGCATGATAATGCATACGTCTGCATCACTTCATTTCTTACGAGTTTGTCTTTTTTTTTCCAGATTCCATCAACAAGTAGAAAGTACAGATGAGACAGAAACACCAAATAATTGAAGGAAAAAAATACCAAGTTGTCTTTTAGGTATCAATAAAGTTCTACCACTGGGGAAAAATTACGGATAGTCCAGATCCAAACTAGCCTATCCACCTTCCTTTAAGTATTTGGTATATACGTGTCATAGGCCCTCTGCTGGAAAAGGGATAGGCCAAGAATCTTAAGTTTTGTCTACTGCACCACTTGGTCCTTCAGCTGGGCTGTAGTGCTGAGACTTTCAGTTCAACATTGTGGCTGTCTTCTTGGAGACAACCAAACCCATTAGTAGTCATGGACATGGGCTAAACCAGCAATGCAAAAAAAAATACCACCAACTTCGTAATCTAGAAATTATTAGCTTTTTAAGAGGTAAGAATTTTCCATCTAATGAAAATCTTAATTAAAAATGTTTATGTTAGTTGATCTTTTTTTTATAATTCTGGTGTTGATACATTCTAATATCTGGGTTGTCTTATATGTGACATTTGCTTTCATAAGCCATGCAGTTATCAGAAGCTAATTCTGTTGAGAAACTAATCAGGGAAGGTGTTACACAAATGCAAAACATATGATTAAAGAGAGGGAAGGCAAAGCTCATGCAAAGAACTGAATATTATAATGAAATTGCCACTGAATGGAGATGTGAGGACTTCAAACTCAGTTTAATTAGGCCACTGAGTGGAATCCCCTAAGACTGACAGGAACTGAACAGCTAATAATCAGTTTGTTCTTTACTGATTACCAGCTAATCATGTCCCAAACACAACCCCTTCCCCTTTCTCATTATGAATACATTTTCAAGCCTTTTTTCTAATCTCTGCACTTTTTATGGGCACACAAGTCCTAATCAGATAACTTCAAGAGCTTCAACTAGTGTCTTTAAAAGCTCACCTATTGTTTGTGGAGCAAATATTTGCATCCTTCAGCATCACACTGATAAACACTGGCTGTGCTTGTAGGAAGTGATGAGAAACCCAATTATGCAAAAGCAGCATATTTTGTTACCTAATTTTGCAAAGTTGATTTCCATTTTCCAGTGGCTGAGTGTGCCTCTGCTAAGTACTGTAGTGCTACGTACAAAGAAAACCCTCTTGCATTCAGAATTTCTTGCATATCGTGGCATTGACTTCTGAGACCTATTCCTGTGAAGATTCTTTACTATAGAAAGGAAGAATAAACTTACATTTTATGTGTCAGCTTTCATATGAACTGTAAGCTCAGATTTTTATCTATACCCCTTTTAAGTAATTTGAAAGAGGGCTATTGACTTCCTTGGACCTTACATCTGACCTGTCATGTTATAGACAACAAAGTGATATGGTTTGAGTGTTAGCTGACAAGAGAAGTAGAAAGCAACTAAACCACTAGAAAAGTATCAGTCAACTGCAATAGGGTGAACAGGTTATCTGGAGTATTTTTAGATGAGGTTTGTCATGAAAAGTGTTAAAGTCTCAATTGTTTTTTGAAAAATAGTAAGCTGCTGGGTGCTTAAATCCTATACATATCTCGGTTTTCATCAATAGAATTTCCTAAATTCCCTAAAAAGTCTCTTTACTTATATAAATACTAACAGACTTCTGTTATCTTAACACACCTAAGCAGTTCAGCACCAAGGCCATGAATATGTCTCATCAGGATCCTCAGAACCTGTTAGCACCAATCCCACATCCGGAGTAATCTCTATAGACAACACAGAGGGCAGAAACGCTTTTATTCAAGATCCCAGTGAAAGAAGGCAGAGGTGCCCGTGCACTTCCATCTTTTCTATAGTTCAGAGACAAAAGGACCTTTGTAAAGTGTCCTCAGCATGAGAGGACTCTCAAGTTTGCATCTTTTCCCCACAAGGCACCACACTTTTTCAAGCAGTCACACATTTTCACTCTCCTGCTATAGCTTTGAATTTTTTTTTTTAAAAATGACTCAGTATTTTTGTTTGGTCCAGAAAAAAAGGAGCAATGGGAAATATAATTCCTTCCCACTCAATAAATCAGGACACCTGCAGAGGAGACCTGTGTACTGATCTCTTTCCATGGACTGTTTCTGTGTCTCACATGATGAACACTTGATGCTATGTATGTGTAATTATGTGCAGATGAGAGAGAAAATACCTCAATAAGCTCTACGCTTCTTTAGGACACCAGCAAACATAGTCTCTAGCGATAAAATAACCAGTAAAGTCAATTAAACAGTTCCCAGTGATCTTATGGATATGGAAAGAGCAAATAGCAGGGCAGTGGGTCACAGTGACATGATGAGTGAAGCCATCATGTATCTTGTTAATGCTACAAGTATGTCCAAATTCTTTCAAGACTAGTTTTGATTTTCCTTGTCTATTTTTAACATCTTTTTGGCTGTTCTTACCATTAATTACTACTGCAACAGTACACATATAACGTCTGGTAGCTGGCAAGAGTGTGTTGGAAATAAATTTCATCTTACAGAATCCGTTAATATGTTGTTGTTTGTTTGGGCTTTTTAAATTTTTCACAAGAAAAGGTTTATTTTCCTCTGCTTGGACTGAGTCTTATAAACAAAATCAACACAAAAGGAAGAAAAAGAAATAAATCTTTAAAGAAATATCTTTAATTTGCACAGGCATAAAATGTGGTTGCAATTAATGTTTTTGCTATTAATTTTAAATTTTAAAATGTATCCTAATATTTTTAGATTTTCTTTCCAATTTTTTAATGAAAAAAACACCTTCTTGAAGAATTCCCTCACTTCCTTTAGAAAAAAACAACTCTATTTTTAAAAATAAACAATAAATAAAATATAAAGAGACGAATGCACAATAATAATCTAAAGATAAAACTTCACAGAAATAATTGTTTCCCCTGGCCTAGTTCTGTACATAAATAAATAAATAATTATCAGAAAAGAAGGAAGCAGTAAAGTGACTACATTAAGAAGTTGATTGATGTGTTGCTCCTGTGCGATGTTCGGCAAGCTTTTCTCTGGAGAGACTTTATTGGTTTGCTGGTACTAAATTTTCCAAACATATATATATCTTCTGATGCATGGCAAGTTTGTCACTGTTGAGAGACTACGTCAGCCAAGTTAGAAAAGTTAAGAGCCTGTAAAACTTAAGTCATCCAGAACTGCCACTAATGGAAAAAAATATAGAGAGATATTAAAGAAATTCAAAGTTATATGAAGGTTGAGGTTTTAGATGGATGAGGGTAAAAGGTGGGTAGCACAGGCATAACATTTGCAGATTGCTTAAAATACATAGAAAAGAATAATTTAAAATACAACAATATGGCAGATCACCTTCTAAAAATTTTCCTTTTAAAAGGAAAAAAGAAGGGTTAAACCTGAACCCTATAAAAATTTCCAAATACTGCTATTTGGTCTCTTTGTATATAAAGTTTAGCAGTACAAGGAAGCTTAAACTGGCAGTTGAAAGCAATATTTTAAAAAATCTGTATTAATAATGTTAAATTAATTTGAGAAATAATAAATTAATCAATTAATTAAATTCCTGCCTGAATTGGGTTTGTTCAGCCTGCAGAAGAGAAGGCTTTGGATTGACTTAATTGCAGCCTTCCAGTACCTGGAGGGAGCCTACAAGATAGATGGAGAGAGACTGTTTACAAAAGCATGGAGTGACAGGACAAGGGGTAAGGCTTTCAAACTGTAAAACAGAAGGTTTAGATATTAGGAAGAAATTCTTTATTGTGAAGGTGGTGGGGCACTGGAACAGGTTGCCCAGAGAAGTTGGGGGTGCCCCTTCTCTGGAAGTGTTCCAGGATGGGGCTTTGAGTAACCTGGTCTAGTGGAAGGTGTCCCTGTCCAGGGCAAGGAGGTTGGAACTAGAGGATCCTTAAGGTCCCTTTCAACATAGATTGTACTATGATTCTATGAAAATTAGAATAATGAAAAAATAGCTTGGCTTTTTCTAGAGCCTTAAACCTTCATAATTTAGTTGTACAATTAGGATTTTTTTTAGAAAACCTTGATTGTCTTAGCACAATTTAACTGCAGCTGTTTTCTACAAGATTTTTTACTTGGCACATTCTGTTCTTATGATTTTGTCAGTTTATTTCATTTTTGACATCAAAAAATGATGGACTTTGTCATTGGTCACGGAAGAAAAATTCAGGTATTTTCTCATTTTAAAGAGGTTCTCTGTTTTACACCATTATAAGTGAGGCAGAAACAGTTCTTTGTCTTTAATAATTCAAATTCAGAGGAAGCTACTGGACTAAGTTTATTTGTGTGTATGGCATTTCTTTATTTTCAGAAAGGAGTAATGTTGGGAAATATCAGCTTTCTCTCCTGGAAAATCATATTTTTATATGCAATGCTTGAACATGGTCTCTGAACAAGATTTTCAATTGTGTAAATGACCATTAACAAAATTGGATATCTGCTGGAATATGTTGTATAACAGCAGAATGTTCTATCATCTAATAATGAAGGAAACAAAATATTATTAAACCTGGGCAACTAACAATGCAATCTAGATTTAAATCTTTCAGAATTCACTCGTGCTTTATTTATAAATATTCATAGGCAACACAGGCCTGTCAAAGAAGGTTGATAAATTCAAGGGGTTTTGTACATCAAATACTTATTCACCGTATCTTTGTATTCCTTATAAATTTCCTCATCAAGTGTGTCCAGGACAACCTATTTCTGAATCAGAGTACAGTGGTAGTAATTGGGACTTGCTGTTCAATAATCCATTCACCCTTGAGATCACTGCCCTTCCTAAAGCAGGTGAAACACATAGGTTAGAAAAAAAGACACAGCCATGGGACAGAATGTTTGTAAAAACAGAATGTAATCAGCCAGACAACTGTATAATATACTTTAAAATTATATTTAAGCATGTGTTCTGCTGTTATGGGAATATTATATGATACTAATTTACCACTAATCAGGCACTATTATCCACCAAGAGCAGCCTCTGCCAGTGAATTGTTACACTGGTAAAAAGCTGACAGATTACTTTCCACTACAGCATGCAGAAGTAAGAGATCTTTACAAATGACATGCCACAGCCATGAAAGCCAATGACACAGGGAGCACTTACAGCTGATAAGAAGCATTTACTTTCTGCCACTTCAAAAGTGAATTCTCCCTGGGATGCCTTTAATCCTACCTGGCACCTTAAACCCACTGCTCTGCACTGCAGCAAGAGGAGATGAAAGCAAAAGGGCACAGGCAACAGAGGGAAAAGCAGATTTAACAAGACAGGCAATACATGCAACTGATCATTTGTTGACATGAAGTATAGCAAGAGACAATGGAATAATGAGGAAGTAACAACAACAAAAATAATTATTATAATTCTAATAGTTTTTAAACAAATCTGTTTGGGAGACTGTTGCTTTAATCAGTCACAGCAACTGCCCACATAGCTGGGAAAGTGTTCTTTTATTAGGATGAAAAATAAATGATTAAAAAATTAAATGCAGAGCTGTTCTCTTTCGCAGTGAAAAGACTGTGTGTCCACTAGGTAATAAGCAGATTATCAAAGCAAGCAGGGACTTGGAGCTCTCAGATAGTGGAAATATTTTGCTGTAGATAATGGTCCAAAGTTGTTTTCTTTCCATTCTCCCTTCTGCTAGCACCACATGACTGTTTGATATTACAATGTTGTCATAATACAAACACTTCCAGTTTTGGTTAAGACACAGAACCACAAAATATAAACCCTATAAAACTAAATATTGAACTAATAAGTGAATTGATTTCTTAAGTTATTATTTCATATTATCAAAAGGCAATGTTAATTCTTAATAAAGATACATATCAGTTCCTTCCAAATCTGAAGGTGTGCACCCTGGCTTGGTTAGGAGACATCTGGCTTGATAAGTCTTTGAAAATGTCATAGCTTTGTGCTTTTCAAGGATAAGGGGTAAAAATATTTTCCATAGTATATTCAATCTCAAAATTCTCTCAAAGTTTATCAGCCTTAACAATGTTGTATTGTATATGTTATTTGTGTATGTAAAACAAGATTTCCAGCACTTCTTTATTACTGTGGATGCACACAACTCAAGGACACAGCTTATGACATGAAGCAGAATGAAAGCAAGATCATGAGATTGCACTGGTCCTTTTAAACACGGTGCACAATTAAAGAATGCGGATTCTTTTCCCTGTGGGTCAGTCTCAGGTAGGAAACCTTCTGATATTTTTTAGTAAAAGAGCTAAGGTCCTACAGGGATGATGGCTTAATATTTCTAGTAAATGTTTCCTTATCAAGAAACATGTCAAGTCACATATGGTCTTTGCATGTACCCTTGTGGTCCTTTTAAGAAACTTGTATAACTTGAGTGTTCAGGCTTTCTATAGACTAGCTGATCTCTTCTGTGCCTCATTTCTTCTTGTTCATCTCAAGGTAACTGAGAAGGAAAACAATCATTTGCATTAAATTTTTATTATTATAAAATTTAAATTACATAAATGAGTAATCCTGGTTTGGTACACAATAGCGGAAGAATTATCATAGTTATATTATGTTTACCATTACTTAGACTGGGATTTCTTTTTAGTATCAGTGAATCCTGGGGTAATACAAGTGCCAAACTATTTGCAGAACTTTTAACTGGATAACCATAGGATATAGCTATGATAAAAATAAACAAACCAAAAAACATGCCACTTTTGTTAAGCTACCTGTGAAATCTTAATATAATATTCCATATATTCATCGTTCCAAAGTATTAGAAGAGAACTCTGGCATATTCACCTTTATTGGAGGAAACAAAGCTGTCACACAGATGTTCAAATTCAGCCAATCTTCCTCTGCTGAACTATTCTTTCCATAAGAAACATCTTGGAGGCCACGTTCCCAAAATAGCACACTACTTTACCGAAGAAGGTTGACAGAATCTTGATCAAAGTAAATATATGACTGAAAGTGATAACTTGTACCCATAAACTTAAGATAAAGAGGGCAATAAATAAATTATTACTAAATAATAATTCTAGTTAGCTAAAAAATTGCTTCCAAGTATGAATTCTGTCCCATAATGGGGAGGAACTTTCCTGTTAAATTTGTGTTTATGATACACAGATAGACATATTCATAGTCTTTGTAAGCTTTTCAAATGTAAACAATCAAAAAGACAAAATGTAAAAACTTTTAAAAGTCTTTTTTTACATATCACTTGTAATTATATAATTGTATTTATTCAGATGAAATTCTATTTGCTTTGTGTTTTAATATCCAATAGCTATGTGTGCTTTAAATTATGGGGTAATTATATGCTGCAGTTAAGACAAAGCTGCTAGTACTTCAAATCTAATCCTGTTTGATGTATTTCACCCATTTCTGCAACATTAAAGAACTTGCTTAAAATAGCTGCACTTCATCACTTCGAAATTTCAGGACAATGACAATTTAGAGAAACTAGCATCAGTCAATAGTATGATCCCCTGTGTTTAAGGATATGGTGACTATTTTCAGTAGTTTCTGTTCATCACTCTCATTATTTTGACAAGTTTTAATACTATTCATCAGAGAACACATACTAAGAGTATACTTTGTGGCTATCAGGGGAATTTTCAAACTCGTAAAATTGTATCATTATTCTTTAGCTGAAGTGACTGATTGGTGTTCTGTGCCATGGATCTTCCTTTTAATAGACTATCGTAGGCACCGAAAGAAATTTGAAAACTTTTCATGTTGCCTAAAACACAACATTCTTAAAGACCGATCTCCAATACCTTTAATTACCTTGGCAAGGGGGTTGGACTAGGTGATCTCCAGAGGTCCTTTCCAGCCCTGACTATTCTGTGATTGTGTGATTAATTGACTTTAGTTGTACCCCCTGCACTACTGCCTGGCCTGACTTAATTATATACAAAATTTTGCCTGCTGGTACAACAACTAAGTTCAGCTTTTCTGAAATAATGGCAACAAAGTAGTTACTGTAATGTTGCTTAGTTGAGAAAGAGCACTATGAGCATTAAGAAAGGATACTGAACTGAATGATGCTGGAGTTTAGGATGTGCGAGTCTCCTACCATCAAGTAAAAACAGTTACCTTTTTCAACTAAAAAAAAAGGAGTGCCCTCTGAAAGGTTTTTCTGGGGTAGCTGTGCTAGTAACAATTTTGTCACTCCATCAATGGCCTGATGAAGGATATCTCCCACAATACTGTCAGCTGTCACGTCAGAAGAGAAGTGACTGGTTGCTCTTGGATGGACAGCAGATGCCCACAAAGCCTCACTATCCCTTCCCAACTTCACTAAGCAATGGGAGAAAATATATTGAAAGGCTTGTGTGTCAATATAAGAATGGAGTGCAGCCCCTCAGGAACAGAGTTCTCCAGCATGGGTCCACCATGGGGTCACAAGTTGGACCAGCAAAACTGCTCCAGCGTGGGTCTCTCTCTTTACAGGTCCACAGGTCCTGCCAGAAACCAGCTCCAGTCACAAGGTCACAGTCTCCTTCAGGACACAACCATCTGCTCTAGTGTGAGGTTCTCCACAGTCTGCAGGTATGTATCTGCTCCACCATGGAACTCCATGGGCTGAAGGGGAACAGCCTGCCCCACCATGGTCTTCACCAGGGGCTGCAGGGGAATCACTGCCCTGGAGCCAGCAACACCCCTTCCCACTCCCTTCTTAACTGACCTTGGTATCTTCAGGGCTGTTCATCTGACATCTTCTCATTCCTCTCTCCCAGTTGCTGTGGCACAGCAGTATTTTCCTCTTCTTAAATGTGTTATTCCAGAGGGAATTTCAGTGTCACTGAGGGGTTCAGCCTTCTCCAGCAGTAGGTTCTTCTTGAATATTGTGCACAGCATCTGGCATCTTCTCACAGAAGTTGCCCCTGCAGCCCCTCCACTACCAAAACCTTTCCATGCAAACATACACTGGTGCTGCATCTTCTGAGCCAGACTAGGTCCTTTAGAGTCTGCCCAGCCATAAAGATTCAGCACCTTCCTTCCCTGACCAGAGGAGTTTCCAAAAGCAGAAAAGGATGACTGCAAAACCTCCTGATGGTGTGAAGACCTGAGTAAGCAACAGGTCTGAACATCATGAAGAGAATCTCTGTCACTTGCTGTCAGCAGTCACTAGCAGACAGCCTATAGCTGGATGGCAGTGTGTCCAGCTAGTTATTCCAAGTCACCAGTGACTTGGCATAGCCATCTCTAGCCGAGGTTTTCTTGAACTTTCCCTATGGTAAGATGACTAAGAGCCAAAGCACAGTTTAAAAACTCGTGTGACAAATCTTCCTCGCTCCCATTTTCTTCCCCGGACTCTTTCCTTCCCCTCATTTCTTTCCCATTTCTGGGCTCTCTTCTCACTCATGTGCAAAATTAAATCCATTCCAGACCTGTATTCCTTTCTCTCTCAGTGAAGAACACATGAGGCATACAGACAGAAAACAGTCCTTTGAATGGGAGGAACTAGACAGCTCTTTTTCTTTATTTGCTTCTTGGTGTTGACTCTTTATGCCATGTCTTGCATATTCTAAGCGCATTTGATCACAGACATATGTGCCACCTACCAGCATATGTTTTTCTGCTGGGTTTGTTGATCTCAGCTGTATAAGGTGATTTAGAGTTATTTAGAATCCAGTGGCATTTTAGCAGGAAAACAGGTAGTATCACAAAGTTCTTCTTAACAGCTACCATGAGCAGGAACCCTTCTCACCTTTATAAGTCTTTTTATGTCGAGAGATAAGCGTACTGATGAGACTTTATGAAATATCTTATTCTTAATGACTTTTTAAGGCTAGGAAAAGCATTAAGTACTGTTATGTCCTACTGAAAGGAAACATGCTAGTCTTTAAACAGATCTTGTTTCAACAAGCTACCAATTTATAGTGGTAGTCACTGTAAAAGTATTTACTTATTTTTCTTTAGATATTGCTAGTACCCAGTTCTATTCCTCATGATGCTGGGGAAACTAGAGATATTCACAAAATTATTTACTTAACTTAGAGATGATTAACTTTCAAATGTGTCATTTTATTAAAAATTTGAGCCATGGTCTGACACGTGCACAGATTGGTAGGGCTCATTTCCTTTGTGGAACAGCTATTTGTTAGCTAACACTACCTTCACATAGGAAAGAATGGAGAGGATAACAAGTGGAAGCTAAAAGCGACTGACAAAGGAGTCTGAACAAAACTGTAGTTTTCCTGACAGTGCAAACCTGTCCTGAACAAAGTAGTACACCATCCTGGTTAGGAAATTTGGGATAAAAGTAACAGTGACACCTGACAGTGTGATGAACTCTCTCAGTCCCTTTGGAGCAACCATTGCATGTTCTCTCTTCCTTTTTAATCATTCCAGTCACCTATAGGCAATTTCCTCTACTATTGTAATAGTAAAAAGTGGAGATATTTTTAGCTCGTAAGGGTTCATTTGACATTTTGAATGCTTTCATCATATTATTTAGGATAGAAACACTGTTTCTCACTAAATAAAAAGATTTCAAGTACAGTAGATTCAACACAAGGCGGCAAAGAGCTTTGATTATGATATTTCAACTGCATGAGATCTGACCATAAAGGCTAAAAGAAAATTCTGTTACTCTGTGGGAGAACAATCTTCAGCACAAAGGCTTTTTACTACCTAGGACTTTACTAAGTTTTAATGCTGATTTCCCTCACTTTTCTTTCAACATTAGAACATCTCTATTAATGTCTTTTAGACTGGGACATCATGCAGGGAACTAAAAGGGCACTACAACCTGGAAATTGAGGTCTGTTATCACAATCTACTTAATTATAAAGTTATGCTTACATTTATAGCCCCTAATAAAAGTATGAAAGGGAAATGGCAAAGGTGTTACATTCTGAGAAGTGTTCTCCAGGCTGACAATAAATATGGTTTTCCTCCTACCTAGATACACGCTTTAATGCTGCAGAAAAATACACAAACACATGCTCTCAACTGTTGACTCTTGAACTTGATGAATCCTGAGTATCAACTCAGTCCCATCCCTAACTGTGTGGGAAGATGTAGGCGGATAGCAGGCTCTCACAGATTTCAAACACACATCCAGACAGACATACAGGGGAGCACTCCTGCCCCTGTGCGTATACGGCACTGACACCAAGTAATATAAGCAATGTTTGTCTCCATCAAAAACATTTCTTTCAAAGATCTCTTTTCAGGTATTATTTGGTAACTTCAATAGCATCAGCAGATACAAGGCTCACTTCTATTAGTGTATTGAGAAATCCCTTTTGCACAGGATTCTTACTAGAGAGTAATTTGTTGCACTTATTTATTTAACTACACTTTATTTTACATTTAATTCATTTTTGCTTTGATGACTTTACCTTGAATAATCTATATTGATATTTATTCAGTGGCTTGTTGAGAGACATGAACTGTCACCCCTACCCATTAAAATCCTAAACCAGCTGTGGGTTAATTTACCCATCTTCCTGCTCCTTTAATAGGAATTCAGCATACATTGCTGTTAAGGAAATGTCATTGTTCCCTCATCATCTACTTTACAGGGATGTTTATCTGGATTATAAAATCATGGAACTTTGATACACTATATTAAATCAATGTACAAAGATCATCATAAACACTTCAGGTATGCCCTTTTAAGTCAATCTTTATGTTACCTAAAACTAAAGGCAGAGGTAGAGGATAAGTGATGGCAAGGCAAGGAAAACCCAGATTAAACATCACTTTATGGTTTTTTAGGCTGTCACAGAATCCCTGTTGAATTTTCTAGGAAGAGAGAAACAGAAGAAAACAGAAAGGGAGTAGGGATTTCTAAACACATGAATTATATTAATGATAATTGACTGTCTTCATCTCTCACAGCATATAACCTACGACAGGCAGTTTAACTACTCCTCTGAGCTGATGGAGTACAAAGCATCACTTTCCAGAAAGATTTCAGTAGAAGTTCTAGTCATGTACTGTAATTCATCCTGAACACAAATATTTCGAGTGCTGAAGTTAACAAGATTGTAACGGTGGATGAAAAGTCAGTCTAGAGCTCTGATATTTTTCATTATATCCTACAAAACTGAAATTCTTGGCTCATCATATGGAATAATAATCTTGATTGGAAAGGTAATATAACCCAAACTGGTTTTATTAACTTGTAGATTGTCGTATATACTTCAACTACAGATCAACAGGTTTTACTTTAGGAGGATTCAGGTTACATAGGTTTCAAATATTCTTTGGACATTTGAAATTCAAACTGGTGATAATCTGATCTCTAATTTTACAAGTACTCCTTCTTGATGCAGAAAATTATTGTGAGTTTTTAGCAGCACCATTTGGAATAACTGTTTCTCTTTTAAAAGATATATGCTACACTGTGTACAATAAGATGGCAGTAACATGCCTTAAAACATGTGTAATCCTGTATGTTACATTCACACAGAAGATCCTATTGCAGTTAAGATGATATGTGTGCATGTGGATTTTAGTCAGCCTTATGGTAACAAAGGTCAACATTGTAAAAAGAGCTATTAGAGCAAAATGCACATCTTGCAGTATGAATGTTCTTTCTGGAGTGACTCCAGTTATGTTGGGAAAGAAATGTCTTTGCCATAATTTTGACACTACTCCTACAGTGGATTTTTTATTAATAAATAGATTTTTGTGTATCACAGTGCCTATTTACTTGTACTTTCAAGGCAAGTCATCATATGTTAGCAGTTCACCTGGCTATGTTATGGAAGTTCTGGATCCTACATCATTACAAATCAACATAAGGAAGCTTCAGCTGCTCTGTTTAAATCATCTGAGTAAGTCACATGAAAAAGGAGTAAATAATTTGTAGAAGCAAATTCAATACAGAAGCAGTGGTGCACATTGCTTCCAGTGTAAGGGGAAGCACCTAGGCACTCTGATTTTATCCTGACTTGCCCAGATTCTTTCAAGTCCCAGAAACACGGAGGTAAGCAGGCCACTAACACTTTATATTTATGCATTACTGTTACAGACTGTCCACTGGGCAGGACTCCACCCAGACACAACATAATCATTAATCTCCTAAATGATTAGTAATTCTTCCACATTCCTACACATCTGCAGAAAACTTTCAAATATGGACTACTTATGCTCAGGGAAAGGGATCTAAGGCAGCAGCATAATGCTCTGATCCTACTCTAAGTATTGATTTAAATGCATAATTCTGAGATAATTTGAGCCAGTACTCAGTAATATAGTTGTAATAAGTATGTTACAATTTCCCTATGTAGTTACTTTGATTTTGGCCAACTTAACATACTGAAAAAAATTCATACTATTTTCTGCTCTTTGCTCAACATTAGCTATAAGAAACTGCAGTCAGAAGTTTAATACTTAAAGTATGCTCTGAAATATTTAGCAATAATGTTAGTACTTTGACCTTTACAATATCCTGCATCTTCATTGGCCACCTGCTTCATCCCCTTCCCCATAGGTTAGACAGGCAGTAAAATAATGGGATACATGGAACAGATAGGCACAATGGCCAATCAAACGAAGGAATATTAAAAAGGTCAAAATACTCAAGTCTACTACTATGATTTATAAAACATATGAAGAATTGTAATTTTAGTACCTAATTCTATTGAGAATAATCATAGTGAGAATTGAAAATGGCACAATGAATAGATTTTGGTGACAGTAATTTCATTTTGAGTGAAAGATAGCAGTCTGTATTCGTCACTAAAACTAGGTTCATTACCTTTATGATTTCACTCTTCAAAGGTACCCTTGGGTCTGGAACCTATTCTTCCTTTTCCTCATATAAATATTATAGCTATTTCTACAACACTGTCACTCTGCGAAATACTTTGGAATCTATTTCTTACTGTGTGAGTAAGGCTACATCTAAGCTCACTTTTTTTTTTATGTCTTTGCATATGTGTGTTTTTATAGCTCTCTCTGTATATATGGATATATGTATACACACCCTTACACAGCTCTTCTGAACATTATGAAAACACACAAAACAAAGCTTGATGATTAACTGCTGAAATAATATCTTCTGGAATTTGTGTACAGATCACATCTCTGCAGAACGTCAATAAGATGTCTACTTTTTGCCCAATGAGAAGTAGCTGTTTTACTACAACATAACAAGATATTGCAGCTTGGTTGAGCTATTTTTGCTAACTGTACATAAAATTTGTTGATTCTTGCTTCCCCTAGGTTTGTTACGTCTAGGTTTGTTACTTCTAGGTTTTTACTCTGAAAGTTTCCTTTGCGTTTGTTCTCCCTATACAGTACATGAAGGGTTAACAGAATCAAAAACATGCATTACCATACACCTCCATATTTCAAACAATTAAATTATATATTGTACTTGCAACAAGCTGGAAGAACCAACTGATGGAAGACTGGTTTGATAGTTCTCTTGTTATGCATCGGGGTCACCGTGAGTAACATCCTGGGTACCATGAGAGGTCACCACCTGCCTGGGGCAGTGCCAGGGTAGATGGCCTCCCCTCGGCACACGGATGGCACATGGATGGCACACTGATGGTGCATGCCTGGGGCACACCCGGCACGTGGCACTCGCATGGCCGTCACACGCTAATCGTGTGCTCATCACATAGCAATCATAAGGGGTTCACATATCAATCACATGCTAATCACAGAATCACAGAACCATTTTGCTGGAAAAGATGTCCAAGACCTTTGAGTCCAACCTTTGACTAATTTTCACCTTGTCAGTTAGACCATGGCACTAAGTGCCACATCCACTCATTTCTTCAACACCTCCAAGGATGGTGATTCTACCAACTGCCTGGGCAGCCGTCCAGCTGATAGAGCATCCTGGCTCTTTTATAAGCAACTCTTACAATGACTCAGAAAAAGTGGTAGATCATTAAATTATGTTGATTTAATTGCTTGAGATCATGTGAACATAATGCTACTGCTGTCTTTGAGACTATCTAGGAAGTTTAATGGTGACAATTTGCACTTCAGTGCAGCTGTGATAATGCTTATCAATTTTGTAAAAAATTGCCTAGATTCCTGAAAAGAGATTTTTGCAGGCAGATTTTAACATGTCTAATTGTTCAGATTTCCTTGTAAGAAAATGGTTAAAAAGCCACCAAACCCAAGTCTAAAAAATGGCAGCTTCAATCCAAGAATTTTCAATTTTTCAAATCTGAAAAGGTAGAGAAAGCAAAGTAAATTAACAGTATGGTAAAAATAAAGTACATATTCTGATTACATGGCTTATTTTCTACTTCAAATGAAACTGCAGCATAATTTTCAAGATGCTGTGCAGTACTATCACGGAATTAAGGAACCTCACTGTAAAATTAATCCAGTTTACTATAGAACACTGTGTCTAGGTCCTGTATTATATCTTGAGAGCATTAGCAGAAGCATTTTATCATGTTTATTAAGCATGTAAAGATAATAAATATTGCATTTTTAATTACAGACTAACTATTCATTGTCTTAAACATATTCCTGCAAGTGTGTTGTAGTGGATTGCCTACTGCATTCTCAAATAATTTTGAGTGTCTCTTGGAAAAGTTCTCTAAATAAATGCCTTTATGTCACCTACTGAAAAAGTTTGCTGCAGAAGGTGCTACATTAGTCTTGTTCTGCAGACCTGTTAGAGTTCATTAACTAAGATAAAATCCTTTTGGGAATTGATACGGATGCAGAATTTGCAACCTGCAGATTTATAAGCTTCAAAGACATATATTTTGGAAAGAAAATTACAAGAAGGCAATCCTTTTTGTCTAGTCAGCATACTGAACTTCCAAATATTACTTCATCACTCCATCTTTGGATCCAGTCAGAAGATGTGCATTTATCTGGGCCTCACTTTACTTCATAACTAGCTCTTCAGATGCTGTTGAAATTATGGCATTATCTTGCTGTCTTGCTGCTGGCTGACCTAAGACTGCTTTTAACTTCATACATGTTGTACTTCTGAATCTCTTTAATTAGGAAAATTCTGCTGAAAGGTCACAAAACAGTCGTGAGCTCTATAATTTCAGCATACCCGGTGGCTGCTGCATACAAAAATACTTCAGCTCAGCACTGATACATAGGGTTTCAGATGGATTTCAGGAAGAATCACAGAACAGTTTAGGCCGGAATGAGCTTCAGAAGGTCTCTTGTGCAGCCACCTGCTCCAGACAAAGTTGAGCATCGGCACATTTTCAAAAGAAACTCTAGATATTGGAAGTCAAAATCAAGATGACTGCCTAGAGTCAGTAATGTTGTTCTAACGGCAAGAACATTCAAGCAGTCTCTCAGAAAGGCCAGCCAAAAGCCAGGGAATCTAAAACCCAGCCAACACTTTTTAAACGTGCCGGCCTATTGGCTTCCCAATATTAGACCTTAGTAGACACTAAGGTTCACCCCTGTTTAGATTAACCAGAAAATATCACAGACTAAAGTGACATGGTTACAGGTGGTTAGATCAGATTTTGGACTTCAGAAGGCAGCTTTAATTACACAACTTTGTTACTGTAAGAATAGTTTTTATTATGTTCCACAATAACACCTTGCACTTACACTGGCTTAAAAAAAGTTTTTCCACTGTTTTTCTATGTTTACATTATGCATCAGAGCTCATGACAACACACAGACTGAACACTTCTGTGCAAATTTAACTACACCAAGCACAATGAATTTAATTTGAAGTGGTACATTCTTCTGTGTTATTTTTTGCTTTCTTTCTGACAGAACCAACCACAATCACTCTTTGCTGTTTTATTTGGTTTTGTGTCTTTCACCAGTTTAAAACAATCTTTCCCAAATCCACTGACAGAATGTCACATCTTTATGATTTATATTTGTTAAAAAATACAACTTATATCCTTTCAGTATCATTTTTTATCACTATAAATGACTTTATGTTTTTGTAACCATCTCCGTTAGTGCATGACAAACTGTGAAATTTGCCGTTTTTGCCATGACCAATCCATAAAATCTGTCATCTTCCTGCATGAACATGATGGTGTTCATGATTTACATGGAGTTTTATTTATAAGGTCACTTATATAAATGGCTCATGAAAATTACTGTTGAGACAGTGGGTGCATCCTGTGAATGGGAAGTCACATGGGCACGGTTTGTAACTCTTTCCTTTTTGTAAAAGGGATGTTTTTTTAACACTTGTGTGTTCCATATTATTCCTATTGTCACATTTTTAAATCCCAAGGGTTAAAAAAAAGCCCATTACCCCGCTTCTGCTGAGTATATTGTCTCTAGGTGAATACCAGGCAAGGAAAGGGAGATGCAGAATGTCTTACTGTGAGTCGTCTGCAGATGCCTCATTATGATACAGATTCACAATCTTTGTAAGAAGCAACAGGGAGTCATCAAAAATACGAAGTCCACATTAGTGAAATTAATTTGGGAAAACTGATTTAAATTTTCCCTACACATTTGAGATCTCTGTGGTTGAGGGCTGCAAGCATATAATGTAGGTCCAAATTCCCAATAAGAAATACACAGACACCACAATATTGGTAAATTCAGTCTTATTTGGGAAAATAAAATACAGGAACATGAATACTCAAGCAAAAATATTTTGTCATAGGATTCACTAAAAGTAGTTGTTGGTACAGCAGGATTTCTACTATGAGAAAAGAATCCTATCTTCAGTCAGTCTTTGTTAATTTAACAACTCTAATTTTCATCAAATAGGTGCCATATTCCACAGAATTTGAAAGATTATCATTTAAAAAAACCCACAGGAACAGTGGCTGACTAAAGAGAGACATTTCCGAGAGTATTTGGAATAACAAAAAGAGTACAAGAGTGTGTGTGAGTTTTATTTTGTCATATGAATAAAGGGAGGAGAATTATATCTATCCTGGCATTTGGTAGTGAGAGGAGTTGAGGTCGCTGGTATCAGGTTTGGACCTGCTTGCTTTACTTCTTTCTTCTGCTACATTTTTGCAAAGCCCACATTTATTGAAAGTCTTTAATGATTGTTTTGAAGTCTTTTTATGTACATGTTGCTTAACCAAAAAGAGGCTAGCTCTCTGTTTGGGGCAGTGCCCACACAGGATTAACACATTAACAGAATTAACTGATTGCTGTTAGTCCTGGGCTGTGGAAAGGAAGTGGTAGATACCTGCTTCTGCTGGGAAAAAAAAAGGAGGTTTGAGAGAGCCATACCCTGAGCAGGATCATCAGGAGCTATCAGTTCTTCCTAACTCTTTCTAGGTACTGGGAGCTGTCCACAGAAGACTGCATCACCGTGCACGGAAGGAGACTCGCATAACCACCCATACTCATCCCATATCCATACCAGGCATTTTGAATCAAGAGTTGGCACAGAATAGTGTCCAATTGATTCGGAAGCATTTGAGATTGACTGCTGGTTAGTGCTAGCACCTGCTGCCCAGCTGTTGTGGTTTGACACAGGCCCAACACCAGGCACCCAACAAGAGTCGCTGGCTCACCCTCCCCTACCCCAGCTGGGCAAAAGGAGGGGACAGAGGAGAAAGGGGTAATGGAGGCTTCGTGGGTGAGATAAGGAGAGCTGGAGAAATATTTCAAGGGAAAAACAGGCTCAACCTTGACTACTAAGTGAAATTAATTACTAACAGAATCAGAGGAGGGTAATGAGAAGTAAAATAAGCCCTTAAAACACCTTCCCCCTGCCAAGCCCTCCCTCCTTCCCACCAACAGCGACAGCACAGTGAGGCAGGGCAGGGGGTTTTTGGTCAGTCCATCACCAAGATTTCCTTCCGCCGCTCCAGGAGAAGAGTCCTTCACTCTGAGTCCGTGGGGTCCCTCCCACGGGAGACAGTTCTCCATGAACGTCCCGCCGTGGCTCCATTCTCACAAGCAGCAG
>VXBT01007520.1:0-27217 GCA_013400235.1 Oriolus oriolus
GGTTTCCCTGTTAACAGCTTTTTCAGCAGGCACAGGTCAGTACTCCTTTCTACCCTTTTTGAAGATAGGTATGGTGTTTCCCCTTTTCCAGTCACCTGTGACTACATCTGACTGCCATGACTTTTCAACTATTATGGAGAGTGGCATGACAATGAGATCAGCCAATTTTCTCAGGACTCTGGGGGTCATCTGATTGGGTGCCACAGACTTATGGACATTCAGGTTACTCAGGTGGTCTAAGGAACCTGATCTTCTCTTACAGTGGGAGGAAATTTGCTTCCCCAGTCCCCATCCTGCTGTCCATCCACTTGAGAGTTGTGGGAACAGAGGTTGTCACTGAAGGCTGAGGTAAAAACCTTGTGAAAAAAGTGAGTGTGTGTTGTAAGTGAAAAAATAACTGTTTACTAAAAAGTAAAACAGCAACAACCAAGACAACAGCAAAACCCACAATAGGTTTACTATAGCACCCACTCAAGGGGCTGAGCCACGTGCCCTCATCCCCAGGAACAAGGGGAACAAGATGGCAGAGAAACCCCTCCTCCCAAGACGGTGGCCACCACAGCAGCCCATGTGGACCAGAGGACAAAAGATGGCGAAGGAGCCTGGAGAGAACAAAAGAGAGCAGGTTGTGCCTCTGTACCCTGTTTTTAAAGGTATGCCACCCCCCTAGCTCCCTTCCAGGAACCCAGGGTAAAACACACAGGTCTCGCTTCCCGGCAGCGGGGTCTTACAGAGGCAGTAAACAGACTGCATGGATTGACACAGAGAAGATATGAAATACACAATGTTTTTGGGTCACCTAGGTTACCTAGGACAGATAGTTTATTTGCATTTTTTTAAGTGAAACTTTCATATTAAAAGGTATTATAGAAGCATATGAACCATTAGCACTGTTTCTTTACTTGTTGGAAGAAAACTTAAAATTTAATTTCTTAAGGGGAAATTACAGAAATGGATGAATTTCTGGAAAAATCTCAAAGCAGTTAATAATATCTAGAAAAACCTATCTTATTTGTGTGTCTTTTATTTTATGTATTTTAAGAATTCTTTTTTCCTGTATGTGTATGTGTGTTTAAGGAGTCTTTGAGAAAAAAATCCCAATTTAATCAGGATGAGGAGTAGCAGGGAGTGAGACAGTGAAATAGACTGGTAGGGTCACACTCTTCCCCCACTGAGGGAAATACAGCGGATGGAAGCTCAGCTAGAGTTGTGGGAGCCCCGATCCTCTTGCCATCAGGCAGAAGGAGGGGACCTAAAACATGAGGGGGAATGGAAATAGGTGCCTGCTCAGGGAGGTAGGAGAATCCCCTCCCAGCCTCTCTTGCCTTCCTGAGTGCCCTTACGCAGCAGGTATGAGGCTCTGGAACATGAGGGTCAGGCAGATGATATTGGAGAAGAAGGCCTGTCTGGTTTATCTGGAACAGGCCAGTCAGCCAGATGGATCACAGCTTCAAGTGTTAAGAAAGAAAGAAGGGTGGTTGTATTGGGCCACTCCCTTCTGAGGGGAACTGGGGGCTCCATATATCATCGCACAGGGAAGTCTGCTGCCTCCCTTGGGTATGGGTAAGGGGTGTTACCAGGAGACTCCCTGGAATGATTCAGCCCTCTGATTATTGCCCATTGCTTGCTGTCCAGGTTGGCAGTGACAAGGTTAATGAGAGAAGTCCTAGCACAATCAAAAAGAACTTCAAAGCGCTGGGTGAATGGTTGAAGGAAGAGGAGCACAGGTGGTGTTTTCCTCAAGTCCTTTAGTAGCAAGGAAGAATGCTGAAAGGAACAGGAGAAGCCACATGATCAATGTGTGGCTTAGAGACTGGTGTCATTGGTGGAATTTAGGGTTTTTTTGATCATGGAGTGATTTATATAGCATCAGACCTGGAGACAGATGGAGTTTACCTGTTTAAAAGGAGAAAAAGGATTCTAGCCCTTGAGTTGGCAGGGCTGATTGAGAGGGCTTTAAACTAGGTTTGAAGGGGAAAGGCAGTAAAACCAGGCTTGGTACAGATGTGCCATGGGGAGACAATCAAGTATTGGGGGGTAAAATTGATAGCCCACCCCAACGACTTCGAAGTGAGCCACACTAGAATGCACTTGCAGTCTTATAGGGACAAGCTGGGGACTCCTAAGGTAATAAAAGCCAACAGGGTAACACCAGAAAATTATGTCAAAGGGAAAAATGGGGTGTTCCTCTAGGAAGGTGACATGGCCGACAGACAAGCTGAGGTGCCTTTACACCAATGCATGCAGCATGGGCAACAAACAGGAGGAGCTGGAAGCCACTGTGCTGCTGGAAAGTTATGACCTTGTTGCGTTACTGAAACTTGGTGGGATGAATCCCATGACTGGAGTGTCACTATTGATGGTTACAGCCTGTTCAGAAGATACAGAGGAGGAAAGAGATCTCTTCTGTAGAGGGAGGGATTGCCTTCTACATCAAGAAGTGGATTCAGTGTGAGGAGCTGTCTTTGAAGAACAGCCGTGAGCAAGTCAAAAGCCTGTGGGTAAGAATCTGTGACCAAGGCAGAAAAGGAACCTTGTGGCTGGTATCTACTACAGGCTGCCTGATCAAGGGGACCCTATTGACAAAGGCTTATTTTTAAAGCTGCAGGAGGCATTGTGTCACAGTCTTTTGTCCTGCCGGAGGGCTTCAACCACTGTGGGGTGGAGATCCTTTCTTGACAGGTGACTGAAACAGAGTTTCAGTGACCCTTTCGTTAAGGTGCATCATATGCAAATAAATGTTGCTTTTGGCATCACTAGAAATTGATGCCAACTGTAGATATGACAAAATCACAAGTCTCTTGCTCACTGAAAATTTTGAAATAGAGCAGACTGTCTTCAACAAAGTTTAGGATCAGATGCAAAAACCACATCTCTTTTCTGATTAATTTTGTGGCCATGATTTCACTTCTTTTGACCCTTAACGTGGATAGTCTTTTCCTTAATAGCAGTGTGGCTTGGTTAAGCAGTACTCGTCATCATTTGGTCAGCTCATGAGGTTATTTGCTTTTTAAAATTGTATTTTCTCAAGGCAGAGAAACCTACCATTCTGCAAGTATCTACCTTTGAGTAGAGGAGCATAAACAAAGTGTCAGGGTGAAAGATTATTCACACCAGCAAGGAAAAGGCAGGTATTGAAGGAGACTGTTGAAGGAAAGGTAAAATCTTAAATGCTAAAACTGAAGACGGAGCACCACTAAGTGAAATAAAAGATTTGTCTATCTGCTTTTAAACTGATGCAAAGCAAGAAAAAGTAAATTAATATAAGTAAACTACTTTAAATCCAGTAAAAATTGTGCTGCTAGGTGCATAAAGATAAAGGTGGAAGTTTACAACTTACAGCTGCTTAAAACACTTCTTGCAAGAGGAAAGCGTAGCATTGCATCAGGCAATTTACTGCTCCTACTGTTCTTGAAAGACTTGCATCTCAACAAGATATGGCATATGAATTCTTAAATTAAACCAGTAATGACATACACACAAACCAGCGAAAACATTATCTCTTCTTTCTCCTCCCTTTCTTTCTGCTTTCTTGTCATAGGGTATGTGACCAAGGAGAAACTAAAAGAATCCACAAGTGACAGAACTTACTCCAATCAATATGCTCCTCTCTGCTGGAGTGATCAAAGGCCAACTGTAGTGGACAAAATAGGGCTTTACCTTTAAAGTATATTTTATCCTGTTGAGNCACAGCGCTGCCGCAGTTGAGATCAGCACAAATATAAGGGATGAAACTGACTTCCCATGGCTGCCATCCAAGCTATGAAATTGTGACTCAGTATCACCTGCAAAAATTTTTGCTTGAATCCCCAAAGTAATGATCCCCTCTATTGCCATCCCTTAAACTCCAATTCTGTCAGCTCTTCAGTGTTCAGAAATGGACTAGTTAAGATAGCAGTGAGGAAAAAAAAAGAACAAAATAAACATCTTTTATTGTGTAAGTAAGTAGATTTGAAATGGAATTACTGAAAGGTAAGTATACATAGACCCCCACTCACAGTTCCCTTTTTACAGTTGCACTTAGGAATTGTACTTCAAATATGGTTATACAGATATTTTCCCCCTACACACACTGACTGCCCCTTAATCTTAATTTAAAAACCTAATCTGCCATAAAGTTACATGAAATAGAACAGACTGAGAAAATACTTGAGAATGACTGTTTACAAAGAAGGTAATTTATAGTATACAATTACTGATAAGGTAGAACAAGAGTTCAAAAACTGGACTGCGTTACAAAGCATTTCTTCAAACATCCATTTTGGATTATTGCTGAAAGGTACTAATTGGTCTATTCCAGACTAATTTACAGACATCCATAAAATAGTGAAAAATGCATGCGTTAGAAACCTGGGACATTTCATGCCTTTGTGCTAAGAGAATATGAGGATAGAAGCAAGTGATTGACATTTTTCAATGTAGATTAGTAGCATTTAGAGTCTTTTTTCTTGTGTACTAACTGATTCTTCATATTTTTTCTTATTTTTTTCAGGTGATTTTTTATCTTCAGGTTTAGTCCGTGGAGGGCTGTGCAACTTCTGTAGAGATGAAAACAGCATCAGTGTAACCACTGTGTATAGAATACATATATACATATGAGAAAATTAAAAAAGTATGTTAAAAATCCATGGCAATAGTGCACATAGTGCTGTATTTCTATTAAACTGATGTACCAGTTTACTGCTGCAGCAGAATATGATATTCACCTAGAAAAGGGTTCTGATCTCTAGTAAAGGAAGTATATTTAACAACCTCTACATTGCAAAACCATACAAGTCTGATGCTGCATACAGCTTCATATAATTGCACATGATATATATATTATAACAATTACATATATATAATTATTTTGGAAATGTCTTCCTGCTCCTGCTTCCAGGGCTATGAACATCACACTATCAAATTAAGTCATTTGACTGCTAAGTCATTTGACCACAAGTTCTTCAAATATTCAATAGTTTGCAAATTGTTACCAGCCAGAAAGCATTTTGAACAGATGCATTGCAATCAGATGCACTCAAAGTCTGAACTAAGTAGTCTTCTCTTTTGAGACAGAACTTGGTGAAGAATGTGGAAGTATACTTCAAGTAACTGCATGTTTCACAAGACCTTTCGGTGAAACCCCCACAACTACTCGGAAAGAGAATACCTGAAAGCTTGTCTCTGTTTCTGCCACCTTCAAACGAGACGTCGAATCATTACGATTCCCCAAACATGTCTTGGCAACCTGTCAATACAAATGCCAGAGATAACTACTTCATATTTTTTCCTAAAATATTCATAGTTTTTCTAAAGAAAGAAATTTATACAATAATAGTAATAAAAGAATCACTGGGTCTTCTGTTAAGCCTAGTTGATGAAATGGAACAAATTTTTCATAGCTAAGCTGATCCCAGACTCCCATCATCCCTGTAACAGTCTTTAACAATATGGTCTTGTGGCAGCAAGTTTAACAATTTAATGCTTATCCAGCTTTTTTTCCTCATGTTTAAATTTCATCACCAATAGTGAAGTTTACTCCTACAAATGGTCCTAGGGAACAGAAAAGTATTTACAAGTGTCTTTTATGGGTGAGGAAATAGCAACGAACAGTTGAAAATCAGCATTACAGTTAGAACTTCTCTGTTACTATTCTCTTGTCTAAACTCTAGATCTCTTAGGTATAAAAATCCCTGAATGGGAATATAAAGTCACTGAATGGGGAAGTCAGATGACTCTCAAGGTACAAAATCTTGTTACATTAATTGCTCTCATTTTATTCAAGGAACAATGTTATATTCTTTGCCAATATGCTTTTTAATATCTGCGAAAACAGTTGCACGGCATAAATAAAATTAATTACAAAGTAGATCTTTGAACCAAGGAGATCTCCTCATATGAAACCAGAGATTTACTCAACACTGAAAATTCTACTGTACCTAAAGTCCCTTCAGCAGTAGGATTAATGATGCCATACGAAAAGAAGTTTAAACATGAAATACAGTAAAATATTGACAATACTTAGTCATTACTCTAAAATGAGTTCACATTGGAATTTCTCTACTTGTTTTGCTATTAAAACTGACACACTTAAATGGAGTGAAAATGACAGGTTTTTTTTTTAAAGTTTTAAGTCAACAAGACTCTTTCCAACATAACAATGGAGGGGTTTAGTAATGTTTAAGCTACAGAAGTGAACCTCTGTGTTAATGCAGATAGATGTGATGTGAGGAACTTTTTTTCATATTTTCCCACTCTAGACAATAGCAAATAAAAGTTGGATTAATACTGGGAATAATCAAGGCAGTACTGATTAAAATAAAGTCTATTGATAAAGCCCCTACTCCTTTTACGACAAAAAAATCAAACAAAACATCAAATAAAAATGTGTGGTTTATGTTCCAGATAAAGACTAAAAAGTCAGATGACAGAGTAGCAATTTTTAGTAGGCTTTTAATACTTCAAAACCTTATAAGTGTGGTCCTGCCAAAACTTCCATTTAAAGCTGAATCATGCTCAGAAAAAATGAGGGTTTGAGTGACTTCTAGGTGTGCAGCTTGAGAACAAAAGATACTATAGGTCAAATTGTGTAATGAAGAGGACAGAAATAATGCTAATTAAATATAAGATCATTTACACCCAGAATTTGCTCTGACTGTACATATTAAAAAATGAAATCAGGTAACCTATTTCACCAACATAATTTATAGGAGATAGAAAGCAAAAACTATTAATTGACATTAATAAAACTATAGGTCAACTGCTTAAGACATATGCAAAGGAAGAAAAAAAAATAACCAGGTCTGCCTTAGAGAAGAGAAAAGCAAATGATAAAAACAATGCTTTATAAGTGAGTAGTCTTGCATATTCTTTTCATAGACCAGGTAACAACACAGACTTGATAGGAAAAGAGCAATAAAGACTTATGTCTGTAGTATTTCATATTTGTTCACTCAGAGTTCTTTTCTTTTTAGCAGCACACCATATGGATCATTGTTGGGAAAAGATAGTACAACTTTTTTCTAAAGAAAGCAACTCCTATGTCTTTATGTTGTTAAAGCATAAAATATTAATTAATTATTCCTTGTCACTGTGAAATATTGTATATCATTAATAAATTACATGTTGAACAACAGTAATGACTGTTGTCAACAGTATTTTTATCAGTTTGGTTCCTAAACTCAGTCAGATGAGTATTAACATAATCTCCTGCTATATCTGTAAACTGGGTTTAACAGAACCCAAACTGCATCCCATCCACATATGACCTCAGGCATATATATAAACACATACATATATAGACACACACCTATGTGTGTATTTACATGCTTATATATCTATCTATTTATCTATCTATATGTGCATATATAAACACATAAATATACAAATATACACAATACATATATCTTCTTGTCCCTCAGCTGAAGACCAATGGAGAAATTTAAACCCTGTGTACTAGAATAGCTTTCACAATCTTAGGTGACAGACAAGGACAGTAAAATATTAAACTTCTGTTATTGTTGCTAGTTCCCTCTATGCCAAGTAATGGATTGTTTTGTATGTTTGTCTCTGTGACTCTTTCTGTCTGTCAGACTCCTTCCTGTGAGAGGTACACTAATTACAAAAGGACAGAATGAGAGCTTGACACAGTAGAAACTATCAAAAAGCAAAAGTAATTGCTTTTGAAAAATAAAAGTGTTGAAATGTTGTCAGGGTGTTTTTTTTATTTTATGGAAATGAGATTTTAGAAGTACCTGCTGGAAGAGATACTGGGATCATGCCAAGCTTTGAATCAAGATTTCAGTATTTCAGGGACATATGTCAGAGCAGGCATTCCTGTACCTTGTACCACCATTACTGAACAGTAAAAAATGCCCCTCAACATATGCTTAAACAGAGAGACACACAACTGGTCAAAAGCAGCTTTCTCCATTTCTATCATAGAGGGATCAATTGCTTTTCTTCCTAGGAGTGAACATATTTTTTGGAAGATTATTACTGAAATGTTAATAAAATGCTAACAAAGTGCTAACAAAAGAGTAAAAGCATCTTTGAAGAAAATATTTAGGAGGTAAAAAATCCTGCCTGGTCTCAAGTCAGTCCTGTTAGTTTAATACAGCTCCATTGAATCCTCTTGTACCATCATAACAAAGAAGGCTGTAATTTAAAATATTGCCAGGAATATTTCAAGGATGTTCTAATTTTCATACCAAGTGTAACATGACATTTCTCAATATGGACTATTTCCCCCGCTGTTGGGCTTAAAGTTATATGAGTTCTGTTTACACATGATCTCTAATATTATTCACAGGTAAGTTTTAAATCTGTGCTGGCTTCAAGGGAGGGCAGGGAAGAGGCACTACCTTTTTCTCACCATCTGAAGAGTTTGAACAAGACACAGGTATCTCTGGAAGCAATGCGCTCTCATATTTCAACACAGAGTTTGGAATAAATATGAAATTATTTTTTGCCTGTCCCTCTTCTTAGTGTTTCCAGAGAAGTTTAAGCAGGCTCTTAAGCTACATACTAAAAATTTTTTTAGGAAGAAAAACCTCCAACACCAAGAGCTAAATGAAGGCAGCACAGCCAGGTGATGACTCTTTGTACATTAGCTAATGTCTTTCCAGGAATACGGAAAGGCAGTATATGAATGCAGGGTCAACATAATAATACAACCAAATAATGTTGACTGTTCTCTTGTTTGTGCCTGAAGTGACTGCAGATCAAAAGGGAGAAAAGATGGCATAAGTGAGCAAGACCAAATACCTTGAAAGCTATAAAGTAAGACAATTCAAAATACCATGCTTTGATCTAGCTGAAAAATACTGGATGACTAAAATGTCACAACATTTTTAAAAGTGCAACTTACTTGTAGCATGGTGAAAGGCTGGCTTCTAATGAACTTTTCATACAAGATTATTAAAAATACTCTTCTGCATTTATGAAACTGATAGCACAGCAAAAGAAAAAAGCTAACAATATTCTCAAATTCTAAATTAATTGTGGAAGTTTATTTCCTGCCATTGTCATTTAGAACAAAACAGGTCTTTTATCCCTAACTATTTTCTGTGTTTTCTTCTGCCTCTTTACCTAAGGAGCCTGAGGTTGGCTGTTTCGACAGGAACAGGGGTGGCAGAAGTCCTGATCTCATTCAGAAGCGCAGTTCCTAATGTTTTGGAGACTCAGTTAGTATTTGCTCTGATCATTGGTCAAAAACTTCACCAGGTTGGAAGGTGCATTTTGAACATTTCCTTGCTTTCTTCATCCTAAGCTAAGCTTAACATTTCTCAAAGCTTTAACTGAAACTGTCACATTTATAGGTTCATCAGAGATGAAGAGTGATTCTGCTAGAGATATTTTCCTCAGTTCCTAAAGTTCTCAATCAGTTATATTTTATCCTTGTTTCATTTGCATGTGCCCACACAAGCAATCTGCTTTTATATAGATTCAGGAAGCAAAACTTCAACACTTGCCATCATAGCCAGTCGTTGTCCACATACACAGTAAATGACGACCAGTCCTTGAAGTAGTTTTATGACTCGGAGCAGTGAAATAAGACAGAAAGATAAATTTATGCTTAGAGCCCTGCCTCCTCTTTTTCCTACCCCTTCCTTAATTCATTTAAATAAAAAATTATAATAATTTTATAAGTTATATTTAACCATTAGTGACAGATCTCAAAATTTCACCCATAAACAAATCAGTTTCTCAGAATAATCTCGATACTTCTGTGTAGAGGAATTATTTATTTCACCTTTAAGTTTTCTGAGTGGTATGTCTGGAACATCTGCCCTATAATTTGCAATAATGGGCACATTTGTAAGACAAACATATTCAATAAGTGACATATACAGTATTTTTATCATAAAACATCAAGAAAGATCTAACATTTGAAGACTCAACATTAAAAGCTCTAAAACAGAGCACTGAGAATTCTAAGTATGAAAGCAAAACCTTTTCCAAAGACAGATTACAAGAAAAAAAACTTCTATTCAAGTGCATTTGATAGCTGGACAGACCATTTCACTGTTTTCACTGTTACTAACTCCTTCCAAATTGCATAGTTTCTTAACATCTCCCTAAAATTTAGTTTGACCAACATGTACAATTTTTATGACTAAGCACAATAGAATTTTTATTATTATTTTCGTCTATGTGGCAGAGAACCAGAACAAATTGAACTTGAACACTTGTTGAACACTTGTTACACACTTGTTACTTGGTCTACTAGGAAACACGTGAATGATCTATTTGTTTGTAAAATCAAATTTTCATAAAAGTGCATTTTGCTTTAAACAATACATTTTGTAAAATGAAAAAAAAATCAAGAGCACTGAGAAATTTAACATGACAGAAAAATTGAGATGGGGGATATGCCTTGAAATGCTGCGTTGCTTTTGTCAGTTTAGCATGAAGTCCAATTAACAAAGTATCTGCGTGTGAAATTCTGGTTATAAAATCTGCATCTTGATCAGTAATGTAGACAAAATTGGAGAAGTTATGGTATTCAGTTCTCCTAGTAAATAACACTGCAAAGCTGGAGAGCTTCACAGCTGGATGTATAAATGGCAGAGGTGGATAAACGAAGTGTGCATCTTCATTAAAAAGGATTTTCAACAAGCCACTTAGAACACAGCATGTCCGTTGGCTATTAAACTATGCAACTTTATCAGTAAAAAATGGAAAACAATGTAACTAGTTTTCCATTGCATCAACTCAGCAAGTAAGAAGTGGCTTTATGGTCAAAAAAAACATGACAATTTAAGGTCAAATAATCAAATCACAAATGGACAGGAAATCAAGTTTAAATAAGTGATATTATAACAGCTTTTGCAGTCAGAAAATAATTCTGCTGCTGCTGAAGAGCATCATACAGATTTAGTAGACCAAACACTGGAGTTTCAGTGTTCCTTCTCATCACTACTCCTTTTGGCTTCAGAGGGCACAAAAAGTAGATACACAGAGGATGTTTGTAGAGTGTGATGGGGGAGAAAGTACTGAGTTAGTTCTGAAGAAAATAAATCAGATGCAGGAGAAAAGGACAGTGTGGTTAGGTCAGCTGACAAATTAGTTATCTTAGTTGTCATTAACCAAGTTAGGTTCACAATTTATTCAGACTTATTTTATCAGATTTGCTCATGAATTACAGATTTGTATTGGAAGCTGTTTTAACACTCACTGTTTAAAAGAAATATACAGAGCAAGAAGTATGTGAAATGTGCATATATCTTTTCAGAAGACACCTCTGCAGTTTTTCATACCCTTCTCTTTTAGATCACAGTGTACTAAGGGGATGGTTAAACTCGATGATGTAACTTCTTATGACCTTCATAGTCCTGGTTTATGGACTCAAATTTACTTTAAGGATTTTATTAGTTGAAATTTTGTTATAACAATGGTTACTTTTTTCTCTTATTACTCCCTTTGGAAGACAATCAGAGAGTGCAATGTGATCAAAGCTCTGCAAGTGAAACTGATTTTAAAAATTGAAGCAAAATGCTGTGGTTGCTTAGAAATATGGACAATTTTGGCTCCAATACTCAATGCCCTTTGTCACTGAAGGATTAATGAACATGTGGTGTTTGTTTACTGCAGGAAATTAAAGCAGTAAATAAATGCACTATCACATTTATCAGAGAAGATTCTACAAGGACAAAGAGCAAAAAATCTAAGTTGACAACAGAGAACAAAAAATAATTTTATAAATTTTTTTACGTTTTAGCAATACCAAATGGGCAGTTTTAAACGAAATGTTACATGCATAAGAATTATTCAATATGAAAAAGGAATAAAGTAAATTCTGGTCTAAAAGCCAAAATCCCAAAAGCTTTTGGGAAGACAGAAAAGGGAAGGGATACAGGGAAAAGAGCTCTGCAGAACTCTAGTTCTGCACAGAGACTTTCAGGAGCCAGACACAGGAAAACATCTCTGGATAAGGCTAACAAAAGGTAGTATTGACAAGATGCCTCTAATAAAGTACAAATAATCTAAATGGAAACTTTTACAAGAATATTGAAGATAATATTTTTTTGTTTTTTGATGAATTTCAGATTATGTATTACAGGATATCCTACCTACTTCTGGCTGTTACTGGTCCCATGTCAAATTTCATTACAGATAAATAACAGCAATTTCCAAATTTTCTAGCCTGTATCCCATTTGTCAATAAATCTTCATTTGTATTTGTTCTAATGTAAACTACATTAATTACTGTGAAGAGGCATAAACCCCATAAATACAAAATTGCAGAAAGGTCACAAATTCAAGACAGAGGCAATACAGACTTAAAAATAGTGGTCAGAACCAGCAACTAACCATTTTGTTTTATTTTTTGCCTTAATACCTGTAAGATTGCATGTTCTTCTCTAGTTAGTCTTTACTACCCTAATTCTTCCAAAATACAAGGCACATTTTATTTATCAGAGACACAATAAAAGAATCTTTGTAAAGTTCTGAGAAAGGATTGCTGAAATACTAGGTTTCTAAGCAACAGAGTTTTAGCATATCTTCACTAATTTTTCTTAAAAAAAGCTGCATTAGAACCTGTCATATGTTCTTAGCCATCCAACCTTAATCTTCATGCACTGGGAGTCAAGCAACTGTAAAAACTTCAGAAAAAAATACACAGAGCCAAGTAATGATAAAAATACAACAAAAACTCTTCCCAAGTGTTGAATGTTCTTGAAATGATAGTGTTCACAAGTACAAATTGCAGCTTTGTATTACTGAATTATTATGATCCTTTGGGAAAAGAAATTCCTTCCAGTTCTTTCAGAATTTGAGGTGGTATCTCCAATGCCAGTATATGAAGGTTAATTGTGGAAAGAAACATTTTTATTTCAGTTCCCAAAGCTAATAATTTGAATTCTTCCTTGTCTCTCTCTCTCTGTGTTAATATGAGATAATGATGATGATGATGATGATGAAGATGAGGTTGCTAGCCCAATGTCATCACCTGCACTATTTTTATGTCCATGTTAGCCTATGTTCAGATGGACAGTGTGTGTAAGACAAAGAAAATAATTTTAACTTAAACAACAATCAGAGAAATTACTTTAGTCACCACTGTGAGCAATCCACAGCAGAAAAGGGTACAAGGATGTAAAATAGTTAGAACTGTTACGAAAAACATATTTAATGCTTTAGTTTTCTTTGAAAATTTCATTGCTTTCTTTCAATCAATCCTTCAGTTTACAGGAACATTTTCTCATTTTCATTATTTTCATCACTTTTGTGGTATTTAAAGTGAAATCAGGGTATTCTGACAAACTGATGTTTTATTGTCCCATAATGGCCTCAAATTATTTTATATATTTATATGAAAAAAAAATAAACATACCTCCCTGTACTTCTAAGTTTTTTAATTACGAATGAAATTCTGATTTGGATAAATATGGCACTATTTATGCCTTGCTTGCTTGGAAATATGGTTGTCCTCACAATATTTTTTGTAACTTTGCTGTCAAAGCCATTCCTTCAACAGACAGCACAAGCACAGTGTGTTGTGTATTAGTGTGAGTCCTAGATTGAATTTTTTTTAATGTGAACAGGATGGAACTATGAATATTGCATAATTCTAATTTTTCAGTAGAAAAATGAATTTGTAACAGCAACATGTTTAGAAGAAAGATAAAACTGGAAAACCATTGCCTGCTTAATTTTACAATAAGGAACATTATCTAGCAAGGCACAGTTAATTTGAATACCCCTAAGGTATGCTTTCATTGATTTTACTACTTTTTTCCCTCCATGCAGGAGGTTTTGTCAAATACAGACTTAGCAAACCATAAAGATTTAAAATTTAAAGGAAATGTGAGTCCCATAAATATAGAATTGGTCTTAAAATATGATAATTGAGAGATCAAATGATATAAAACTTAATTCCATTATAGCCTAACAATGTAGGCTATAATAGATAATATAGATATATAGCCTAAATTCTTTTATTTGAATTATAATGTTACTTTGACAAATGCAGAGAATAGAGTTAGATTTTAATTTAGCTTGAATCTTGAAAACCAGTTCAACTCATGAACACTTCTAACTCCAGTTGCAGAAATCTACTTTCCCTGGGCGGGGGGAGGGGATGTGCCACCGCAGTGACAAATTTCTCACACCAAGCAGCATACCACGCTGACTAATTAAAGGGCTAAAAATACTAGTTGCTAGAAGAACAAAAATACAGCCACTGTCTAGTCTAAATAACTAAAATCTTGATTTTATGGAGAAGTGAATCTTTTAAGTGTTTTTCATCGCAGTAATTCATACGGAAATTAAATAGTCTTTTGATTTTTGAAATATGTTAACAGTTATTTTCTTTTTCTTTCTTTTTTAATGTATTCACTTCTGTAAAAACAGAGCTGTTTGAACCTCTTTACATAAATATTTAGCCTAAATTACTTCAGTCTGTACTGAAAGTATTCTACATTTCATCAACCTTCCATAACTCTTCCAAGGGATAACTAACCTCTAGTCATAATCGAAATGGAGTTCACTCCAACTTCATAATTTTACATGTTTTTCTTCTCCTCCTTCAATTTTTATTAACAAAATGAAGTTTCCTTTACCTTTAGACATTAAGAAATATGCAACAGCAAATGATGCACTCTTATGAATATGCAATTTCTCCTTGTTCTCTAGAGGATGTGGCAGAAAGGAAGGAACTTATAAATGAATAAACTTGTAACATATTTGTAATAAATGGATACTATATAATTTTTCAAGTAAGTTGTTGTATACTGAATTATCTAAGATTTTTTTTTCCAGAATTTTCTTCAGACTGCCATGATCACTAACAGCAAGCTACCCAGTTACCTCCACAGGATTCTGGTATATCTCAAGATACAACAATATATTCAATATATGTTGAATAGTCAATATATACATTTCACCTGCAAATTAGTTAAAGTAGCACTATACTTTTTAGACTATTGAGCAGAAAATCCTCAACAGTCAGAGCAGACTCTCTCAACAAAATTTGTCTCGCTCATTCTTTCTCTTTTTTTCCTGTTCTATTTGTATCTTTATAATTACAGCCACAATACATGCATTTGAGATTTCTGTTAAGAGCTCATGCCATGCTGTTTGACTGTATGTATTGTCTCAGTAAAAGCACCAGATTTAGCTTTCTGTCAGAGCTGTCACAAGAAAAACACAGCTTGCAGCTTTTCTAGACTGGCAGTGCACAATATCACATCCTTTCAACTATCATGCTGACATCTCCCCAAAGGTTTTGCTTTATTAAATGAAGCATCTGTGAAGGCTGTGCCTGATTATTAGAAATAAATAAATTAGTAATAAATATGAAGATATGAAAACAAGGTTTTTGCATCTCACTATAATGCAGGCAACACTTCAACCAGGAAGAAACAAATTCTTGAAATGGTTAAACGTCAAATGACACACTCTGCACCACTGCTCTTCCTGCAACAGCTGTACCAGTTCTGCTAAGCAGTTTTTAAAAGAAACCCAGATAATATAAATGCACAGACTGACAGCAAAGAGCATTTGCTCCTCAGCACTTTAATACAGAACATAGCTGGCTTATAAAATATGTGTACCATCTTGAATAGGAAAAGTCCCAGTGATAGTTGCCTAAAGCATTCGTGTTCTCATACAGCCTAGATTAGACCCTGTTTTTCAGGTGAGCTAATCTTACATCTTGAGAATCACACTCCTGGGTGCTTTGATTTTCATCCTTTTTCAAGGCCACATGAAAATTCTCTTTCCCTGCTGAGATATTTTGCCAGACCTGAAAAAAAAAATTAAAAATGTTAATATAATTGAGATAAAATATCAAATAAGTCACATTTGAAAATTCAGAATAACAATGAAAAACCAAGAGGTCATATACTGCGAACTGTCAACTACGTCATATACTGCATTTTCAGCAAATTTTATACAGGGAATGTCTTAATATACATTTTTGTTAGAGCACTCCCTTGTAAATAATTACTTCCTTATATAAAATCAAGGTATTCTATCTAAATGCCAAAGGAGGGAATAAAAAGCATTTTCCGAACTCATATTGCTTTGATTCTTGTGGATTCTGGGAAAGACTGAGGCCGTGAGTTGGCATGTTTATGAACTGCTTTAGCTTACTTCAGCTGTCCACAGCCTCTCTCTGCTGGGACCTCCCAAGCTGCAAGCTGGCAAAACGTGCTCCTTTCCATGCCTTTCTCTCCTTACACTCCAGAAGGACTGCTGTATGGGGAAGTCACTCTGCTATCACTTTATATAAGCAGTGAATTTCCTTCCGCTGAATTGTTTCTTGTTTTAAGCATCATTTTCTATCTTTCCTGCAACTCTTAAGATTCAAAAGGACAAGAAAGGAAGAACATGCACTGAAACTATCCTGAAATCATCAAATTGTCTGCAAGACATGGAAACTCTTCAGGGGGATGGTGACAGGAAACAAAGCAAAATAATTTCTCTGTAAAGAAAAGCTAAAACTTCAGACACCAGTTTTGAAACCGTTCTCATGTCACTTATACTCAATTGAATTACTAATACAAAGTTTTCAGAAATGATGGAGAACAGGAGAAACCAAGCCAAGCAGGTCACTATTTACAATTTAACTTGAACCATGAAAAAAAGTTCAATTCATAGTTGAAATAAAATAGTTCAAATAGTTCAAATAGTTTCTGGTTAACAGCTCTCCAATGAGGATTTGTTGGTTTTACAGAGCAACTGACGACTGGAGGAAGTAATGTGGAGGTAAACAAATTTAAAAGATCAATATAAATAATTGTTTTGTTAAATAATAAATGCCATTTAATACCTGTATTGACTGACCTGTCTGTTCAGACTGAAAGAAATTATAGTTCTTCAAACCTAAATTTCTTCCCATTGAATAAAAGAAGCATATGTTCAATAACTGATAAAACATATGTTCGCTTGATTTGACTGCCTGACTCAGTGAATCCCCATGGGACGCCAGCAAAACCAGACAGCTTTAAGCCTTATTAACTGAGGAGAATAAATGCCTGCGCATAGTGCTTCTTGTTCCAGAATCTGATTCTTGCTTAAGACTGTACCTTAGCAAATGATACACAATTTCTCAGCATATTGTACTCATTTCTACAGAACAAGGGGAAGTTTGAGATTTTAGGTAAGTTGTCATCAAGAAAGTACTTTCCCAGTGTCACATTTTCAGATGTTTACAGGAAATTGGAAAACAGGAAAATTTCAAATTGTTTCCTGTTTAATTTTAAAAAGAGTTTAATCCATTATTACATACTAGAACTCTTCTTTTCTCTCTCCCAAAACAAAGTACAAGATTTTATGAGGTTTTTCAATTTCTATATGCTTGCCTTAGCCAGTAGGATCAGATTCTGTAACAAACATTTAAAATCACTTACCAGAGCTGCACTGCTCAGACACCAGCCAAACCTGGGAGCAGTGAACGGGGCTGCTCCATTCCCCCTGTTTTCTAGGGGGACATTGCATCCCTTCAGCTATCACACAACCATCATCTTCAATTATTTTGTTACCCTAAGGTGACACTGATCTGCACGTCTTAGGCTCATGTTTAAACCACCACCACACTTCTCACAAAGGCCAAAGGAGGAAAGCAGAACAAAGAGCAAGACCCTGACTGGGTCCTTTTAAATTTGAGTTTTGGCCAGACACCAGAGTATTGCATCTACTTAGGCAGTTTTATTCTATAAAATTTTAGGACCAACACTGACTTTTTACATGAACACAAATTTTTTTTAGATGCTTATATGCTTGCTGATGATGTGTGAGTCTTGCAGGAAGACTTTGCAAACAATATTTCATTATTAAAAATAACCTCTCATATCAAAATTAACATGCTATTACTTATCTGAGTGAGGCCTATTTACTAGACTGACACCTTGCATAATAAAAATGACATCAAGTATTCCACAATGAAATAGTTTGGATAAAAATTACGAACTCCTTCCCAGTTTACTTAAAGCTTTCTAAACTGTCCTCAAATTTTTTCAATACAGGATTTCAAATGCAAATACTTTTTAAGGAACACAAAATCTTCTATCTTGTTTTTTTCTTTGAAATAAATTAGAAGCATCTTCCCAGTGAGACCTTACAAGCTTGACTAAAACCCAAGCTTTGCATTTCAGATACTTGAAATAATTGTTTAAAATGTATTGAAGGTATATGCTTGCAGAGGAAACTAGACTCTGTTGATGAGTGCTTTGCTCGCAGCAAAACTTGCAGAATACTTGAAGAGAAGCAAACCAAACTCCTTATTTCTTTGAGATCTCTTCCAGAGTTTGCAGTGGAATAAATAAGAGCCCAGTTCTCCTTCATGCCTTTGAAATTTCCTTCAGTTATGCTTTATATATTTTTCATTTCTAATATCAAACAACTTTTCTGCTCAGAGGGTGCACTATTGTTGTAATACCCTCATCTTCACTGCTAAATAAAACTGCAAAATTAGGTCAACTGAATCCCATCTTTCAAGTTTTTTTGACTTTGATATGTTGCTCAATTATTTCATGTATTAGAAATAGTCTTACTGGCTCTTTCTTCTTCTCACATGACTGTTTGGCATGACTGCACAACCCTTACTCTGTAGTCAGCAGCTTTTCATGTGAGATGCCAGGGTGCCAGGAACAGGACTTGCCAGACGACCTGCCAACACCAATATGGGCCACACCAATGCAATTTTTTCCTGTTACTTAGACTGTCACAGATTAATCTTTTCTACACTACGGGTTTCTAGTGATAATCAATTTCCACACTAAAAAAAAAAAATTATGGGCGCTCATACTGATCTAACAGAAGGATTGCACAGCATTTTCAATGTAAGCAAACAAACGAAGCAGTTTCTGACAGAGTGCAAGTTCATGATATTCAAGGACCAAAAAACCACAGTTCTATGATAGCCATGATGGTTTTCCTCTAATGATGGGCAATGTCTTGATATGCCCATTTTGATGAACTTCAAATACTGAAATCATGCAGTTTGCCCAGAAACACATTTTTTGTCCAGAAACACATTTTTTGCTACTGAAAGTTTAATGGACCCAAACTACAAATATTCAAAAAAGCAAAGACTTGCCAGCCTGTCTTTGGTGTGCCAGCTGCACCTGTCTGCACTTTGTGACATCTGTTTGGCATGTTGAGTGAGGCCAGTCTGAGAGATCCCCCTGGAATGGGGTTACTTCTCTTTACCAACCTCCACCAAGATTACTAACCAGATGGTCTGCCAAGAGGTTACAAACAGGGAACAGCCAAGGAAGGGGCCATCCCCACTTCTCACTGCACTCTGTTTTGTATTCTTCTAGGACATGTCCTATTCTTTTGAGATGGAAGTGGCTTTTGTAATGCCTAGGAGATCACAAGTTGCTCAAGGATTTGTAGCACTTACTGCAAAAACCGAGCAGTTTCGTATGTAGCAAGCAGATGAAGTTGTCAGAGAAAGGTGCATAGATCAAGAGCCAGAAATATCACCTTTCCAAAGTCAGTTCTGACTGCTCCTGGAAACCAGGGACTTTACCTGTACATTGCACACCCACACCGGCCAGCTGCCATATAATGCCTCATATATTAATTCTGGCCAAGAACAGGGTGCTAAACCTATGACCTTTTCCTTCACCCTTCTTTTTTGAGTAGCATCATTTGCAATTACAAAAGCTCACATAATTTTGAAGTGTATTATAGACTTCTGAGTTATCGTCCTAGCCCTACAGGTTTCACAGATTCATAGACTGGCTTGGGTTGGACGGGACCTTAAAGAACACCTTATTCCAAATTTGAGACATTGTAAAGTAATTAAGTATCCATTATATCTTTCCACAACAGAATTCACAGACAAATATGTAATTAATATATATGCACATATACATATATAAAAAGAAAAATCATTGTATTTCTTTTCTTTATATCCTGATTTAAAAATCTTCCACAGTAACTCACATGCAAAAATAGATGAGAAGTCAATACAAAAAACAGTAATAAAACTACATATTTCTATAAGCATGATGGTCACTGGACATGTATAGACATATATTTGGCGTGTTTTACAGTAGAGATAACTAGCTTTTCTCTACTGCATTGTCAATATTATTCAACAGTAAGTGGGAGAGCCATACTTTAGTTTTTATACTCATTTAATGAACATCTACAGAGATATAACTATATAGGACAATTCTTTTTAAAGGACTGCAAATCTTGTAATGTACCAGATCTTTAAACTTCTACATACTGTTTCTAAAGTAAACATGTTTGCCCTTACATTTATTTCCTTTTTGTTCCAATTTGCACTGCATTCAACTATCTTCAATGTGGAAAATAGCTGCTTACACTCAGCACTGAGCACAGCTCTAACTTTTGCAGCCTTTTGTAACTAGAACAACCCCACTCCAATTAGAAGTGGGAATTGTTAGGATATATTCAACATGGATACTGAAAGATCACATTTCATTTGCTTCACATTTCACAGACATTTGTATTGGTTATAAAGGAGTTTCTCCAAGACAACATCCACAATAATCTCAAAAGGCTGAACATCCGTCAAAGTGAAAGGACTTTTCTTTCAAATAGATAATTTGGGATGATAGATGACATATCTAGATGTCAATTTCCTGAATCATTCTTTTCATAACATTACTACAAGTGCAGAATTTTCCCTCATACATGCAACTGCCTCCTAGCAGTATATTATGTTGGACATTATACACATTAGTGGTTTAAATTTTTGCTTTGTAAGTGTTCTGGGGTCTTTTATCTCTTGAAAAAAAAATATTCTAAAAGAAAAAAAGATTTAACAGTTTCATTTGTCAAGAGCTAAGGAGGATACCTTGACGTTTTCAAACACTATTTTTAGTATTCTACTAAATAAGTCTTCTAGTTAAAGTCTCCTTGGGGGAAAAAAATAGTTCCTAACCACCTCGAACCAGAGGAACTTATCTCTAATTGAATATCCTTTCTATATGACAGCTAGTACAGTCCTCCCTGAACTACAGTGAACTGGAGGATGATAGTCTCTGTCAGAGATCGACCAGAGAAAAGCATCCTTTCTGGAGTAGTCCAGCATGGTATGCAGCAAACTCACAAATGTGCTCAGAGACAACAAAGTAGCACAGAAACAGAAGATAAAAATAATAACAGGTCACCTTACACTAGTAATATACAGAATGTATTTGCATTTACAGTATGGAGTGGAAGTCTATTAACTATTCTACGGCAGCTGGTATTTAAGTTGACACCCAAATGCCTCCAGGACAGCAAGGTGCTGGTAAAGGAGAAAAGACTCACAGGAGAGAAGTGCTCTTCTACAGAAATAGCTGGAGGGCTATTCTGGGGCATTTAAATAGGCAACGGATGCCAATTTAAAGCAATCAAAAAAATGCCTAGCTACACATAAAAAGAAGTTCCATGTGTTTGTTACTGTGCACTGAATTCTGCTGTTTTTTTCTAACACAGCTTATTTTGAAAGCATTGCATATTTGAGATCATTTCAGTTTTCTAACAGAACCTTAAACCACCACTTTCAGTTGCCTCATTCCTTGGAACGACTGCAGTTTCTTATTTATATTTCCATGCAGCTGAGGGTGTGAAAGCCCTTGTGAAAATGTATCCAACCATTTTTTTCTGGATCAGTAAGAGCAGCTCTGTGATGATTCACTGTACCTCAGTTTTCAACAGAGTCAGAATGATGTATTTACTTCTATTTAACTGCAAACACAATAGAGAATATCTAAGTCACATGCTTAGAGAAGAATAAACAAAAGGAAACAAACCAAAGTTCTGGTAAGATTATACAAGACTAAGAGATAAAATTACTGAACTGGAAACAGAATTCAGAAATACTTTTCCTTGTACTAACCGTGTGGAAGTCATAAAAAATAATTTATATTAAACTGTGGACAAAACATCACCATCTTCTTGTTGGCATAGCATATGCTGGTATGAAACATATGAGACAATGAAAACCTGAAATTATTGGAGTCAGTTGTTTAGGTTGGGTGTTAAAGAAAATTCTTGTCAAATAGAACCCCACGTGTCACACAGTTTTGTAGCCGAGTTACATTTACAGCTCAAATTATATTTTAATCAATAATAGCCAACATAAAAGAATCCAAGTTGTTCTAAGTAGTGCTTAGTGCACACATACGTGAAAATGTGCCTTCTTGCTACTTAAAAACAAACTAAACAAAGAAAACAGATAATTTAAAGTGTGGATTGATACAGCGTGGTGGTAAGAGAACTAACCTGTAAAAGTCTGGAATTTATTTATAGCTTACTGTGGAGGATACTCAAGTGCATGCTGTTCACAGGGCAATTCTACTGCTACACACTTTTGAGCAGTTACAAGAAAGATTCTTAATAAAAAAGATATTTTTGATTTTCTGCAGATAACAGAACTGAGATCCGCAGCTACACACACATGGAAGTAATCTGTAATATAAGAAAAACTACTGAAATTTGCAAGCAGATAATATTCCAACAGTACTTGAAATTGCACTGCAGCCTAACACCACCACAAAATCCAGCTATTCAACTTTGTGGATCACCGAACATTAACATTTTCCAAATGAGTACCATTTACAAGAGCACCTGTGCTCTGTAATTTTATGATAATACAATGAAAAAGATAAAATATTTAGCATCATGCATCTTCCTAATTTCTCATTTATTACCTGTAGTAATTTAGGCTATTGTTTCCCTGCTCTATTGTTGTAGAGGATGTAATTGCAAAGTGAATTTAAAGCACACTTGGCTTACCATTCTGCCAAAACCCAAACAGTCTTTCCTTTGCTAAAACCAGCCAAAATTGTTCTTCATATAGCAAATTTAATCAAAATATGCTAACATAAACACCAGACTAAAATTTGTACATATGTAAGAATCTATAAAATGAGCCCACGGAAATGGAAATTACATCTTGTCAGTAAAAAGCAAGGCAAGATTTCAGTCTTACCATCAGCAACACTGTATTCTGTCAGAGCAACCAGTGAAACTGGTGAAATATTTGCTTTCTGTGATCATCTCTTGGGGTTTTGTTTGTAACCAGGTAGGTGTTCCCACAGCTGTCTACAGCTTCTGTCTCACTTTAATCATTTGGCTGATATGTAAAGAGGGGAAAAATATCTTTTGAAAAGCATCCATTTTTTTGAGTGTACACCAAGATACAAAAGCTTGTGCCTTAAAAAACAACAACTAAATTACACTTCATATAATCTAGGTGGAAAATTTAACAAGTCCTATTAGATCTCTACTACTCTGTAGGTATATACTACTATGTGACATCAGGAGTCTTCTGACTTTTATAGGTGAGAGAAATGCTCTGTTGCTACTCAATTTGCTTCCTTTTAAGAAAAGCAGGGCTAACGATAGAAATATTTGCCAAAAGCCAGTGCTGCTTCTAATGATGCAGCAATGTGTGAGCTGAATACATATTATGGATTTGGAGGAGAACTTACTGCTGTGGGAAAGCTCTTGATAACACATTTGAGGTTTGGTCCTGAAAAGTCCTAGGCACAACCACAGCAAATTCAGTGGAAGCTGAGAAGGCTCACTGCCTTTACAAAAAAGTGAGGGCTTCCTGTAAGACTTCCCTTGCCTGTATTTAATCCCCACATACAGCTTTTCTATGACCTTTCTGTTCTGACAGAACCTAATTTACCAGAAATTAACCCTGTGATTAATTTTCCATCCTGGCACATGCTTTAAAGAAAATGTTTGTGTAGTATTACAGGATTGGAGTCCTGAGTTCAGACCTCATAGCACTATAGATGGGTCACTCACTTATCATAAAGTTATGCCACAGTCATTTTATAATTAATCTGATAGTGTGTTGCTAAGGTCCACAGACATCCTTTGCATAGATATCTCAAGAGAACTGGGTCCTAAAAGCTTTATTTATATTGTGTAGGCATGCACATGCTGTTGGATATAGTTAAGGGCATAGAAATATAATTCCTAAATTGCTTTCAAGGCACTTTATTGCAGCAAATATACCTGAGCTATATTACCTAGAAAAAAGGAAAAGCAGAATAACCTCTAAATGCCCAAGGAAAGAATTACATTTGCCACACAGCATATCAACACCTTCTTGAATGATTGCTCTTTCAAAGGACTTTGTAATAAACTTCTGGCATGCATAATATTAATCATTTGTATTTCAATTATAAAGATTTAATTTGTTGTTTTTCTTAGTCAAATAAAAAATTGGGGCACCTTAAGAAATAACTGGCTTTGCATGTAGTAAAAGCTGTATCTACTTTTGATGCCCTGTAATTATTTAACGGTTCAGCTCTGTGGAATATTTTCTTTGCTACAGATCTGATAAAAAGCACTTAGATATCAATATTTTTATAATTTTTTTTTAAAGGCAGGATAGCTCTACTATGTTTTTCTGCCTGACAGTAACAAAAGTATCCTTCAAGTCTTATTTCTGAATATAAACTTCACCATGATTTTCAGGGTCTTCTTTTACTGTCTGGCAATACATTACACAAAATTTTTTATTCAGGAGATCTTTCAAAGTATAAAAAATGATTTGAAAATATTTTTCCCCAATATACCCTGAAGACTATCGACCTGAGTACGTGACAAGACTGCAGAGTCCCCTACAGCTCCTCTCAGTACCTCCAGAACACTCCCACTGTTCTGGGTATTATACTTTCTACCTACTTATACTGCCACCTGCAAACATCAACCCACATTCATAAGCAATTTAGCAGTCAGCATAGCTGAAGAATTATAAAGACAGATATACAGCATTATGTGATTGACCTATGCCAATCAGAGCCTTGGGGTAGCTGAAAATTAATAATCTAGATAGTGCTACTCATTAAAATAAACAAAATGAAGCAAAACCCCACCCCACAGCCAACCCTCCATAACCCCAGATAACAAGGACAAGATGTCAGAAAGCATGTAAGAAAAAGGGCGCCCATAGCAATATCAAAAAAGAAAGAGGCATTAGAGACAAATGATAAGTAAAAAAACCCCCAAATTCGGTATGTTTTGGTAACATGTCTGCATGTCACTAACAATAGCAAATATTCAGGCAATGTTGTCTCCATCCTGTCTCTGGTTTTTTGCTCTCTGGTTTTTGATTCTTGCTTGTCACATCATAAATCAAAACTTATTTGGAACAATGAAAAAGCGTGGATCTGCTAAGAACCAGCATGCTTGAAAGAGCTCGCCTACTGTGTTTTGCAGTAAACATTGCCCCTTATTTCATAAACGAGAAAACAGAAGTACTGCATGGCAAAACGCAGGATCAGTTAATTAGTGCAAATAATAGGAATAGAGCTTTGTTTAATTCAGTTGCCCCTGCTGCATTTTACAGGGCTTACCCTACTCAAGGTCAATAAGTGAAATAGCAGTGCATGAAAATTAAGAGTGTTATGGCAAAATACAGAAATATTTCCATCTTCAAACACATACAAGCCTTCTTTCAGGCCCTGGACATGAAAAGTGAATGAATACATTTTTGGCTTCCTCAGACTTCACACATTTAAAATAAAAAAAATAGGGAACAAATAAAAATCAAGATGTCAAGTAAACTGTGGTTTACATTCTGCATAGGAACAGAAAAACTTTAGAAATAGACTGTAATAATAAAAGTTAAAAAATGAAAAAATATCCAACTGCAAAGCACAGGTTGCACATCATTTGTACACTACAAGCCGTACAGCAGCAGGGTGAACCTGGACTTTCATTTCTATTATGTCCGTATCATATGCTATGATATCTGTCCCATTAGTATTATACATTTCTCTAGACTTCCTAGCATTTGGGGGAAAAGGCTGTTGAGGGAAAAAAAGGAACCATCTACCAAAACTTCTTCAGTAAATATTATTTCTATTTTAATCTCTAAATGATGTATCTGGACAAAGGCTGGGGTTGTTATGTCTTCCTGACAGAGATTTAGGCTTACTTGCTTGCTATAGTTGAAGATCTCAGATTAGCATGTGTGATATAGTACACTAAATACACTGCAAATATCTAGGCACAGTATTCTTGTCTGAAGATGAAGGGTCACCTTGGCCAAGTTAAATCGCTCTTGGTATTTATGTAACACTTTTACTGGCTTTCAACACAATTTTATGTAAATCAATAACTTTTTAAAAAAGCTAGGTGATGTGCTTCTGCTATTCTTGGCTCTAAATTCACACAGAAACAACTTAATGCAACTCTATAGAGGCTAATTTAACCTTAAAATAATGCATTTGTGGTGATTTTTCACTTTTTTCTTTCACTTGATCTGCAGTGGGAGTTAGACATCAAACTTTTCTGTCTACCCTTGTGATTCTCTAGGGGGTGTTCTGCCACAGCATGGCAGAAGCATAAAGGAAGACAAAGCATGGAACCATGAAATCACAGGTTTTTTCCCCAAACGTTTCATGATTTGGAACTACGGCTATTGCTATTATGACAGTCCAAACTATGGTATTACACTCACAACTAGAAATGGAGGGGAAGGCAGCTGGTTCCCTCACATCGATCGATCTATCTACCTATCTATCATCTATCTATCATCTATCTATCATCTATCTATCTATCTATCTATCTATCTATCTATCTATCTATCTCTATATATGCAATATGTATATTTGCAAATACATTTTGTTGCTCTTCTGTGTTGGATTCAATGAGCAGCTAATGAAATTCTGATCCAAGGAGGAGGCATTTCTAATCTAACATTCATTGATTAAAACAGTTTCACAATATTTGTATTAGTGAAATGACCGAATAATTTTGCCTTATTAATTTTTCTTCCTAGAGAAGCTGTGTCCAAAAACTCATGACAAGTTTTTTGTTGGAAGAAGAACAGATTTTCTTCATGCTGTGTGAGAATCATTGCTGTTTGCTGTACAGGCACAGAGAAGCTGTTTGTCGTGGTTTGGCACTGGCCCAACGCCAGGCACCCACGAGAGCCACTCGCTCACCCTCCCCTGCCCCAGCTGGGCAAAGGAGGGAACAGAGGAGAAAGGGTTAACGGAGGCTTCATGAGTGAGATAAGGAGAGCGAGAGAAAATATTTCAAGGGCAAAACAGGCTCAATCTTAATTACTAAGTGAAATTTATTATTAACAGAATCAGAGGAGGATAATGAGAAGTAATAGAGGAGGATAATGAGACCTTCCGTCCCCCCAGGCCCTCCCTCCTTCCCACTGACAATGCAGGGAGGCAGGGCAGGGGGGTTTTGGTCAGTCCATCACTAAGATTTTCTTCCACTGCTCCGGGAGCAGAGTCCTTCCCTGTGAGGCCGTGGGGTCCCTCCCACGGGAGAC
>VXBT01007520.1:27533-63336 GCA_013400235.1 Oriolus oriolus
GGGCTGCGGGTGGATCTCTGCATCCCCCGTGGATCCCATGGGCTGCAGGGGCACAGCTGCTTCACCATGGGCTGCATCACGGCCTGCAGAGGAATCTCGGCTCCGGCGCCTGGAGCACCTCCTCCCTCTCCTTCTCCACTGACCTTGCTGTCTCCATGTTGTTTCCCTCACATGTTCTCACCTCCTCCCGTTCTCTGACGAGAAGCAAAAACCCGTGACCTTTGTTTTGATTTTCTTCTTAATATGTCACCACAGAGGCGTTCCCAGCCTCTCTCACTGGCCCAGCTCTGGCCAGCAGCATGTCCATCTTCAGAGCCATCAGCCACTGGCTCTGCCAGACATGGTGGAAGCTTCCAGCAGCTTCTCACAGGAGCCACCTCTGCAGCCCCCCTGCTACCAAAAACCGGGCCGTGCCAAACCAAAACACTGTTATATACAAGCAGAACAAAACAGATTGTGAAATTTCAGTGGTTATTGAAAGACAGACTATTCTATCAGAAAGAAAATACAGAAATCACCACACATAAATAAAGATAGTAATACACTTCAAAACGTACAGGTAACCGTTGGTATTTTTCATTATAAATGCACTTGATTGGTAATAGATCTAAGTCACAATGAATAATAATAAAAAACACCTTACATTTAGACCAGGAATAGGACCTTGCAATTAAAAATTACAGAATAAGCATCCTATTTGAAGCCAGAATAATTTTAGTTTGACCTAGTGACTGATATTTCAATTACAGACATTCCTTCATGGCAAAATTTGTGCCAAGTTGAAGTAGAAATCTTGTATTTTCAAGAATAAACAGAATGTATATGTTAAACACTTGTAGACTTCCCATCAGAAGCTACAATATAGGAGAGGTGATACACAAAAAGTTCAAATACTTAAATGAACACATTATGCACTAAATGTAACTTCACTGTAAAATGGAGTAAAGAAACTGAAGGCATTAGGCAAAAATCTTTTAAGTACTTCACAGATGTTTAGGGATGGGTGTAGAAGTTATAGATCCTATATAATAGAAATTAATTCCTTTACTGCCGGTGAGCTATTAGTTGTACTTACAAGCACAGTTCATCATCTGCTCCCAGCCATATATCCCTCACAGGCCAGCTGATAGAGAATCATCAAATGATTTTGATTGGAAAAGAAAGAATCTTAAGTCATCTAGTTCAACCCTGCCACCTTTCACTATTATTTGTGTAAGTGTCCCACTTCCATAAGGACACCTTCAACTAGACCAGGTTGCTCAAAGCCCCATCCAAGCTGGTCTTGAACACTTACAGGAATGGGGTATCCTCAACTTCTTTGGGCAATGTGTAGCTATATTCCCGCTGAGACCTTTTCTAATGAACTGCAACTACTGGAAAACTCTAAAAAAGGCAGCAAAGGCTGCATAAAACAGTGATAATCAGAAATATCGAGTGGCATTTGCTGTGGCTAGTTTGCTTTAGAGCAGCTAACCTGTTGCTTGGATTACATGCCAGCGTGTAATTTGCCAGGGCTGCACTGAATTCAGTTGTGATATATTGGCTTGACAGGGAAAGACATTTCAGTGCAGGCTGTTAAAAATAAAAACTGCATCATTCCATGTATTTGGAAAGAGCTTGACTCACATATTTAAATAATAAATAGTAATGGGGTGGACAGTAAAGTCAGGTGGCATTAGGAGTAGTCAGCAATGATGGCAAAATGTCAGATGCTAAATTATTCTGTAAGGAAATTTACTGTCCTGTAAAATTTTATCTGTTCAGCTCTTTAATATCCAAAAACCAAAATCTGCTTAAGGTTAATAGAGAATAAGGGATGGTTAGAATTCTGTCTAGCTGACTGGATTTCAGAGTTACCTAGTCATTTTTTCATTTGTATTTTTCCTAATGAATGTCCCATGTAAGAACAGGCAAAATCTGGACTTCAGTTACACTGGATCTCAACATGCAAAATAGGAAAGAAGGTCTGAGTTACATGTTTATAGCTCCTTTTTTGCTGAATTTCTGCTACTGATGGCATGGATGAAAGCATTATCTAGGAGCTTTTATACAAGTGGTAAACTTGGAGAAGAAAACTTTCAAGGTATACATCAAAATTTGTATAGAAATTCTTTGTGGCAAATACTATGGCAGGTGAGACAAGATGTCCACAGGGGTTTCTTCTGTCCTTAATGTATGTGATGATATAATAAATTCACAGCACAAAAGGAACTTTCAGTGATGCCAAAATATTACTCCAACATGGTATCAGAGACTAGGGGTAGAAAGCAAAACTTTTTTTTAGTGGCTGAGTTGCTCATGAACACTTATGTCTCATGCTGGAATGCAGTTAGCTCACTTTGTATGGATCATTTCACTTCAGATTTCTTCTAATTACCATTTGCTTAGCAGTAACTCTAGATGTCTATTGTAAACTTATCTGTAGCTAAATCAAAAAGAAAAGGAAATAATTAGGTTTGAAAACGTGTGGTTTTGTTGAATACTCATGCATATAATAAATATTATTAGAGAAAAAAACTTGTTAATAGGTTTTTATAAGTCAATTACCTATATTAGAGTATATCTAACTTAATAATAGCTACATTTTTACATCTTTTTTTTAATGGAGTGGGTAAGTTCAAATACCTAGTATTTTGTAGATGCAAAGCTCAATGATGGCTAGAGATATGGGTATATGCTCTTGCAAATATATGTATATATAAACTACATGTATAAATACATCTTCTGCTCCATTTTCCCACCACTTCTGAAGTTTTAAAAGAGACACCCTTCATCCTGCACTGTAGGGAGAGGAACTTTCTTTTCTACAACTATTAAGATACTTAGCATCCTCAGTTGTGTGTGGGAGGTTGATGTTATAATACTTAAGAAACTGAAACCACCAAATAAACACACTCCTTCAACAACGCTCTTGATTTTCTACAGCCATCACAAAGGAAAAAGCAATTATCTGTGGATAATGAACACTGTATAACATCACTTACACTCAGAGCAGCAGTAATACACACCGTCAGAATACGCTTTATAGGCAATTACAGTCTTCCCAAATGAATGAAACAGCTACTCAAGTTACAGTCACACACACGAACAGCTGTATTTTCAGGAAGACAAAGCCAAAGATGCTCTACCCTGGAGGAGGTACAGACCCTGGAAAAACCAACTTGGTGAAGCTGGAACCCTTCTGAATCATGACCTGAATTCCATAAATGGGGTCATTTGGAGAAGTGCTTTTCCTTTTAAGGCTTTGACTTTTCTTCCCCAATTCTGCTTTAAAAGAGGCTTTCTTATTGATTTAAGTATGGTGAAGGAAGCTTTTTTTTAAAAAAACCCTCTACTTGCCTGTTTATTTAAGTCCCTTCTTAAACAGTTGCTCTTATAAAAAATTACCTCACATTATAATAACATGATAACAGTTTCACCAACACAGATAAGGACTATTGTCTTTCAAAAGATACAAGAAAAAAGGGTTTAAGAGTTAATCTATAAATTACCTCAAAATATGTAAGAATTAAATCTTTAATAGTAATTAATTATATTACTCCATTGTTTCAATTTGAGCACCATCTAAATACCTTTTAAGGATATGAACCAAAGTAAGCTTGATGCTAAAAGTTTTTTGTTGTAATTGAATGTCTGCTTTCCCATTGTATGAGAGCACAATCTTTCACACTAAGTGACTTTCAATTTGACAATAAAATAACACTGAATTTACTGTGTTTTCATTTTGCATTTTATGTATTATTATTTTAGCATAAAATAATAAACACAGAAAAGGGGGGAGATTAACCATTTTGGAAGATGATCAGACTTCATGTGTAAAGCAGTAAGTAGTTTTTTTAATTGCTCAGGGATAAATTGAACTTAAATGGCTTGGATTTAGTCACTAGTTTATTCTGCAATTCTTATGCTTTATGATTCAATGCAATGCTTTTAAACAAGTTACTAGAAAATTCCTAATAATGGCCAAAATGCCCAATTGATATTTTCTTTATGAATATTTTCCAAACCACATCTTCGTTCAAATCAAAGAAAAGGATTAACTGTCTTAATATAAAAGGATTTTAACTTTCTCTAATGTTTCTGACTTGGCTCCCTATACACATATTAAGGCAAACTTCGTAAGATTAATAATACATATTTTATAAAGGATACATGCATAAATAATTTTCAAATAAATCTTCAATATATCCTTGGGTAGCAAAATTCCCTTGTGAGTACTTTCAAAATTACTCTCTATTTTGTAAACCACTTAAAATGATCTGTTAGCTTCTCTGCACAATTTCTATCTTCTTTTACACAGAACATCCATAGAAAAAAATTGCTGAAGTTAAAAAAAATTAAAACTGGGTTACTAATGCAGAACTGCAAAGACACATAAATTCAGTTTTATTGTCATTGCTCACATGCACGTATTTTTTAAAAGAACATGTAACAAACACATCAGCTAGGAAAGTCAAAAGATGGAAAATGTATTACTATTTTTCTGCTAAATGCAATTTCAACTAAAGTTAGAAATAACGTAGATTTTACCAATCATCTCCACTGTCACCAGGCAAAAAAAGAGAGAGAAACATGAAAAATAATCATTTGATGTGAGCAGGTGAGGAAAGATATCTCTAAAATAATAACATCTGAAGAGTAATTAAGGGGTCTTCTCTTTCTCTCTTTCTGATGGAGAAAAAGACAAGTAAGCTTGTCCAGAAATCTGCTGAGCATCACAGCAAGCTTGAGGCTGCTCTAGTTTGGGGTCCTGGCTTTAGACTGAAGCAAAATTAGGGAAACTGGATGTATGCTGTCCATGCTAATCCACGGGTCCATGTGAGACCATTCACCATACCTAACAATCTGGATTTTGATGTTATTTAAAACATCCCTTAAGAAATTAAAATTTTGTATATACATGTACCTTTTCAACCACTGTCAAGCAGTAATCCACAGTATTTTGAGACATATTATGTACTATGTTATGGGCGACTTTATCAAAATATCTGACAGGTAAAGATGTTAATTAAAAAAGGATATTTGGAGGGAGGTTATGGAGTGATGTTCATTTACAGGCAAACTGATTTGCAATTAACAGCCACAAAAAGTGCAGCAATAAACAGTTAACAGTTACCTCTTTAACCCATTAGCCCATTGCTAATTCCAGAGTTGAGCCCAGGGGTAATGGGCCACTCCAGCTACTTATACTCTGCAACAAAGAGGAGTGAGGTCAAATAGTTAATGAAATGAAGATAAAGATCGTGTCACTAAAACTTGAAGAAAAAGGATATTGTTTATGGGGGGTTACAGACTAAATAAGACATACCAGGTGCTTTTTTCCAATTTCCCCTGATTGTATTCAGTTGAAAAAAAACCCCTCTAAAGCTAATTTACTAACAATATAATGTACTAATAATGAAGACTTCTCTAGAGTAAGTAATAAAACCAAAGAGCTTTAGCTTCCAATTTAATGATCTCTGGTGTTTTTTCATTTTTCCAGCATGTAATAAAATTTTATGAAAAATTAGGAACAGAAGGGCTGTAGAAAAAGTTCTGTGGAATCTGTATGAGGCAACAGCAAAAACATACTCAATCTAATGCAAATTCTGGAAGCAAAAGATATGAGCAAGAGTTGCCATAACCTTGTGAACCACTATTAACATTAATACAGGATTATAGCGGCCATCAAGATGATCATAATGAAAATAAAACTCTATTAGCCCAAAGGCAGCTACGAAAAGCAGAATAAGAGAGACTTACATGAATAAATAAGTCATGCTAGTCATGCTTTTGCAATTACATTACCTTCTATCTATTTAAAAACAAAATTCTTAATCCATAGGGCCTTACAGACACTCACCTGAGATTTCTGTGGTAAGTATCTTAGGAGACATGTATTCCTTAGTCTTTGAAATTAAATCCTAAAACAATGGATAGTTTCATTTTTCAATGCCGTTTTATTCTTCTAATATTTCTGCATTAGGAGAGGGTTATATGATTGCATGTCATTATGGCATAGTACAAAATGTGTCTGAGTCCACATTTAGTAATTGCCTTTTTCTCTTTTTAATTACAGATTTCTAATCCTCTGGTTGAACACAATGATGTACAGGTCACTGAAACTGCAGGTCTTGGTGGTATCAGCTGTGGCAGAAGCAAAGTTGGAGGCAACAAAAGTCAAAAATTCTGAGGTACTAGTTCTAAGGTACTTAAGGCTTTGATGGAGCACAAATCTTTACACTGCCCTCAATGCTCCTGCTGTTTGCTTATAGCTGACCATAGATAGAAACATAGGATAACTGATGTTGGAAAAGACCTCCAGCCATTACCTAATACTGCTAGGTCCCCACTAAACCATGTCCCCAAGCACCATATCTATATATTTTTTGTATTATATATCTAATATAAAAACCACACTTATAATATCTTGTGCCCTTTCAGTTTTCCTTCTGATAAAGTTATGAGGTCACACATTATTTTTACCCTCAAATGTGAGCATAAAACTATTCCCAAATAATAACCCTAATTACAGAGTCATAGAATCACAGAATTAACTAGGCTGGGAAAGACCTTTGAGATCACCAAGTCCAACCTATGACCTAACACCACCTCATCATGTCCAGTCTTTTTTTAAACACCTCCAGGGACAGTGACTCCACAACCTCCCCAGGCAGATGACTCCAGTGCCCAAATCACTCTTTCAGTGAAGAATTTTATTCCTAATGTCCAGCCTAAACTTCCCCTGGTGCAGCTTAAGACTGTGTCCTCTTGTCCTGTCAGTGGTTGCCTGGGAGAAGAGACCGACCCCCACCTGGCTACAACCTCCTTTCAGGGAGTTGTAGAGAGTGATGAGGTCTCTCCTGAGCCTCCTTTCCTCCAGGCTAAACAACCTCAGCTCCCTCAGCCATTCTTCATAGGAGTTGTTCCAGGCCCTTCACCAGCCTTGTTGCCCTTCACTAGACAGGTTTGAGCATCTCAATGTCCATCCTAAATTGGGGGACACAGAACTGGACACAGCACTCAAGGTGTGGCCTCACCAGTGCCAAGCACGGGGGAAGAATGGCTTCCCTGGTCCTGCGGCATCAGTGTTCCTGATACAGGCTGGGATGGCACTGGCCTTCTTGGCCACCTGGGCACACTGCTGGCTCATGTTCAGTTGGCTGTCAACCAGTACAGTAGTAATTTTTCGTAAGTTCTTGAGCAAGGAATTTGCAATTGCTTTTGTCCAGTGGTCAGAGCCTTCATTATGGAATATTATGATAAATTGCATCTTGGCTCTTTCAGCTGGTTAATTTTTCACAAATCACACTATTCTGTTGGTTTTTTAGGATCTATGAAAACCTTGTTAAATCTTCATTTAAGGACTGGGTCCAAATGACACATTCCAGACATTTCTTCATTGCTTCAAAAAGTACTTGTATATTTTGAAGAAATGTACACATATAACTGTATTTCTTTTTTCAAATTTTAGTCAATTTTATAATTAAAATACCCCGAAGTATTAAGAGTGATGTCATCATTGTATGACTGATTTAGTACAAATAATTAACTATTGTATTATTATTTTATATAAATGTTTCTATCAACAATTTCTACTTTTGTATATGAAATTAGTAAGAAGTAGAGCCTAAAAATATTGCCTTCCTAAATCATATATCCTTTATACAAAACCAACTTCAACCTCTCCTCCAATTAAATTAGTGAAGAAGCTAAGAATCGTGACACTGTAATCATCTTTTCAGCAACCTTGCTCTGTGTTTGTAGTAGATATTTAATATTTATGCACTCAAAATAACCGTGAGATTTAATTTTACCTAAATATATTATTTCTGTACCAAATCAGTAAACTCAGCCTCTTAATTTCCTACATGGCCATTTCAAAATGCTTTTCAGAGTCTTGGTCTTGACAAACTTTCCAGACTTGTACCTTCTTTGAAAAGTCTCACAAGCTCTTCTCCTTGCTCCTAAAAGAATACTTTTTTAGTCTAAACAAAGATATAAAGTTCCCCAAGCTTACTTTGATGAAGAATGAGAGAAGTACTTATTTCCAAAGAAAGGGCGGATGGCCACAGTACTTTAACTTCTCTCAATTTTTGTACTCAGTAATGTGTGCTGGAGTCCACAATATTCACAATATATGTGAGGCAAAGGAAATGACTCCTTGCAGAAGTTTTTAATCACAAAAGTGATTCATTTTCTTGCAAGATCTTTAAATCTTTTCACAATGAAGTGGGAGTTGCCCTTTCAGTCTGTACTACGTATTTCTACAGAAGGATAGTTCTCATTCCATTCAGCCTGTATTTTCTCCATTGAGACAGGACGCCGATGTGGCACTCATAGGTTGTCTTTCAACCTGTACCATGTACAATATGGGAATGGGTGCTATTGTCTTCAGTTTGAAATTCATGTGTATTTCCACTCTTAGAATAGTGCAGTTCACAAAATACACAAAACATGCTGGGCGTATATAAAGAAGGAATTAATTTGGGGAATACAAAGAAAAATGTTTTCAAATTAAGAAAAAAACACTGCAGAACAAGCTACCCCCTATTATTCTGGTATCGCTGTGCTCCCCATGATTTTTGTATTCAACCTTGGTACTGGAAATCGAATTTTCTTCTGTTTCACTTTTGATTTTGGTTTGCCATTAATTTCCCACAGTGCTACTAAAGCTCATTTTCTTGCATTTGGAGCACAGGTATCTTTACACAGCACAGCCAAAGATATTATTACAATTTTTGGTTTTTTATAAGGTATATTGTTAACCTTTTTCAGAAAGAGGAATTAATAGAAATGGAGTAAGAATGCAATCTCTCTACTAGCTCCATATAAATTCACAGAGTTCTTTTGTCATGCCAAGACACAGTAACCGCAGAAAATGCCTCACTAGGACTTTCGTAGCAGTGCTCTGATTCTCTGATTACACCAACCCACAATTTCCATGGCTGGCAGCCTAGTCAATGTTATGATTTCCACTCATAAACTACGCTCTTTAAGTATCCAGGTCCTTAGGCATTCATCTGGAGAATGAAAAGGAAAGCAGAGTTTCAGTCCTCTTTTGTCTTCATTTTTCTCTTTCATCATCACCTCTGTAATGGGAATGAGGCAAGAAAAGTAATACAACAAAAGATAGATACAACTTTCAACTGGAGAGTTCTCAGTGGAAGCATTTTCCACTGGCAGAACATAGAATAGTTATTGTCATGACATTACAGTTCAAAAGAAACTATATAATAAAAGTAATTGTCAGTAACACAGAAAGCTAAAAACCTCATGGTTCAGGATTAATGATCTGCCTTCTGGTTATGCTTGATTTTAGTTGTGCCATCGAACTGGAATGCACAGAGCCCTAAAATCATTTCTCAATACTTTCAGCACCAGTGTTGTGCTATGACAGGTACATGACAAGCAAAATGACTTTGAATTGAAATATCAGTGCCAATTTACATGGTAAATACTGTATTTTACATTCTTGTACATTGCAAATATTAACTTATTTAGGACATATCAAAAAAACAGACCTCAGACTTTTACTGCTTTTGATCACTTTAAGATAAATTTTTTTCTATGATTTAAATGTAATAATTTCCCGTTACTACACAATTTTCCAGATTAATGAACTATCCAGAATGACAACTTTATTTTGCACTGATTCAGGCACTTATAATGCACTGCTTTGCACACATTTTATTATTTTTCATATCACATTCTCTAGAAAAACAAAATGCACAAGTATCTTCTTTTCATAGAATTTGACAACTTGCTTTCCTAGTTATCCTCTCCACACCAGGTTCTTGTGCTAAGTATCTCTAACAAGCTCTCAGGTATTATGGTTACCAATAATGAATACAAATATACAACTTACTTATTTTGAACTTTTTTTTTTAAAATGCGGAAGCACCCTGATCCCAGGGATAATTGACCCCAAGTGGTACAGCCATCATACACTGTATGATTTATCCTTCCATGGATTTAGAATAAGTTTGACATTTTAGAATGCAATTTTTAGGCTGGATGAGAATATCTTAGAAATAAGATATTTACCAGACAAATTATCATTTGTTGCCTGAAGGTGAAAGTGCTGCTTATCAGACATGACAAGATATGTAAGTGCTGCTCATCTTAAGTTCCCCCTTCTATCCATGATAATGCATTTAATTAATCACACACATTTATACTCCCCCAAAATACTAGCCTGCTGTATCAGAATATTTATGCAAATCTAATAATAATGAAAAACCGAGCTACACATCTGTAGTTAAGAGTTATTTGGTTTTTGTCAAAGGAAAAGAAAGCCAAGGAGAAGATATATATATATAACAAAGGGCATCATCATAAAAAACCAGCTTAAGTGCAGAGGGTGACTGATTCTTTAACTTGATTCACAGTAGCAGATTTCATTAGTTTTATAATCACAGATAATACACAGATTTTTAATAAGGAGGTGTCAATGTGTGGAAGAAGAGGTTTGCAGACCATTACTCTTTCAGACATTTTCATGGCATATGCCAAGTGCAGAGAAATGTGAGAACTGCCTATTAAAGAGGCAATTTAACTTATTCAAGCACTTCTGGATGCAGAGGACTAAAGGCTGATTTCTCAAACGGCTGTAGCACAGAAGTACTGGCACATTTTGCCAAGTACATTATACACAAAATCTATTATGATCGTGGGAAAAAAAAGAAGGAAGAGTACTCTGTATTTCACTCAAATATCAAAAATCTAATACTAATCTCTATGCTGTATTCTCATGTCCCTATCTGTAAAATCAAGGAGACCTCAAATTCTCCAAAGGCTCTGACCCTAGACCAGTCTCAAACACAGACATAATGGCTAGCTGGCCCTTATCCTTCAGTACTTCTCTGCTTTCATGACAGAGGCATGAACACTTCCAACCTGAAGAAAAGGACAATAAGAGCAAGATAAACAATTCTACCGCCACATTAATTAGGAACAATACGCTCCTGAGATCCCAGAGTACTGCTCAGTTTGCATGACCTACAAAAGAAGAGTCTGCTGTCCTGTAGAATATAGATCCAGTGATCTTAATCTAAATGAACACTATCATACCCGTGCGCTGCTACTAATTAATACAGGGCTTTTTTTCCAGAGGTAATAATTTTTGGGAATGATGGCTTCTTCCTGTAAAACAGTTATTAAGGAACCGACAATCATAATTTTAAGAGTAGCATTGTGATGTGATATCCAGTTTTATAATTATATTCTGCTTTCTGAAATTGTATTTTAATTTTAATTACATATAGAAAGATTACTAATTTTTTGCTTCAGCCTGTGCACTAACAGTGACTGCCAACAGCTGCCATATACAAATTACAAATTGGCTGTGACTTAGCAATTCCTATTTTAATTTCAGTTTTGGAATTTAAGGAGGACATTGAAGTGTCCTTCAGTCATTCTTCTGTAAAACTTCCTTTTCACCGGAATTACAGATTTCTTCTAGATCTATCTATTGAATTCAGGAGCAAAATGCAACACTGGAGATGAAAATTACTAGGACAGTTGTTAACCACTGTAAATCTTGACTGTATTATAATGTTTGAATTTAATGACTCAAATCACTTTTCATCTTTTTTTTTCCTCATGGTTTCTCTGAAACTGCCTTTCTCATCTTGCAATATTGCAATATTCCCTATGGCCTATTGTCAAGTCCATTGATCCATTTTGGCAATTTTGATTTCGGTGTCCCAGATTATTTTATGTTTTTTATATAATTTTTTTTTCCACTGAAAAAAGCCATGATAAGCAAGTCCCACATTACTGTTTAGTGTTGTATTACCACAAACTCACTATCAGTGCCTGACAGTTAAATGATCCTATGAATTAGTGCCCTCATTTATTTTAAATGCAAATCCATCTTCATTGTAGATTTGTTGTGCAGACATGATCCATTTACCAAGCGATGGAAAGAATTTTGTTACTCAGCAAAAAAGTAGCTTCTTCCCAACTAAAAAACCAATTTATTGACATCAGAAACAGTCTTAGAATTATCCTCAAAATTCATCCTAATCTTCCAATGAATTTGAAATCCTCTCTAGTTTTGGTTTGATGCTGTTATAGGACAAACTTTCAAAGATGTTAAAAAAAACCCTACCCAAGAGAAAAATCATACCTTGGTGCTTGTCACTTGAAATGGACCTTTGGAGTCCTTTGTATTTGAGGAAGTCAGCTTCTCAGCTGGTTTTGAAGGGATTAGATTCACAGTGGGAGGCTGATTGCGCAGAACGGAAGACAGGCAAAGCTGCACAGTCTCCTTCAGAGCTTTCAGCTGTGACTCCTGGGGAAAATAAGAAACCATCACTTCTCTAAGATGTGCTAGGATGAACACAATTGCTTACTTTCTCTGTCTGTATTAAACCAAACACTTACGAGTAGCTGCTGCTTTTTCTTACTGATGGAAGGAATTAAGACTGTCTCAAGCAGTTTTTTTATACGATTAGGTTACTGTATGTTACACACCAAACTGCCTAGGAAGTCACTGCACTCCCTTCCCATCCCTTCATGCGGTTTTATCCACATTGATTATTGCAAATAATACTTAAATATAATTTTTTCTGAAAAGAAAAATGCAATTTACAAAATATCATACAGTGTCCAGCCTTTTATGTATAATATCTACACAGAAGTCATAAGTATTGCAAGACACAGACCTTGCATGGAGTTTCGTTTATAACATTTCAAATAATTGGTGTTTTTCCATGTTATAGATTGATTTTAATCCAACAAAGATGGCTTCCCTCATAAGCATATTATACTTTTGCAATGTATAGTAAAGAAACCATAGGTCTTTTTAACAGTTAAGGAGATATTTGTCCAGACCCACTACTGTCCATTAAGCCAAAATTAAACTTTAAAGTGGTGAGGTGCTTGCAACTCATGTTAGAACATTTGTATTTTACTCACAGAAATATAGATAGATATATTAATGGAAATAGAAGTCTGTAACTGAAATAAGCTGAGAGAGCAAGAACAATGAGATAACTACAGCAGTGAGGAAATAATATTTTAAATCTTTGTTTCATCAAAGCAAGACACATGTCAAATGTTAGCTACTGAGGTAACTTCTTACACTTATTTCAAGGGGAGTTACCAGTATTTGGCATTAAAAAACCTCTAGCTTTTATTATTTTTATTAAAAATGCACCTGTAAATACAGAATCCATCAGCACATTTCAATCATCAAAGGTTTTTTTAAAGATACATGAATCAAAGTATACCATGACAAAAGATGGTGGAAAACATATGTATATATGGTGGAAAACATGTATATAACATTAAACACTACATACTAAGTATGTGAAATATTACATATAAAATATACAAGTATTTCACAGTCATATTAATCCTACGCAATGGCATACAGCATGTTTTAGTTTGTTTTCTTAGCAAATGTTTTTGAGAACATGACAAATATTCCATTTTACATCACATAAACTTCCCCTGAACTGAAAGCAGGGAATGTATCTCATAACTGGAAAAAACAGAGTGTTTCTTAAAAAAACAAAGCCAGTTAGTAGAGTGTATTTCAACAGTAGGATAAAAGACAACCATAAAAAGACTGTTAATGCAGAGCACAATATGGAAAATTAAAGAAATAGGAGATGGAACATGTTATGACCTGCCCCTTAAGGCAAGGGTAACTCAGGTTCTTGTTCATAGATCCCTTGGGGCAGATTAGAGTGAAAAAACAATGAATTATTTGTGTTGCAATATACATATATACATATGTGACTGCTGAAAAAGCAGAGAAATCTTCTAACTTTCCCAGTGTTTCGTGAGAGCTCTGTTTTCCCAGGAAAAAATATTAGAAATAATTCTAGGAGTTTTTGTAAACTGTCGTGCAGCTGTGCTTTGTTATGATTCTTGCTTAGGGAAATATTTTGGAATGGGTGTTGTGAGAATTGACCAATGAGCTTGGTAGGTGGCTAGCTAAAAGTCCAATAGCCTCCTGCCATTTATGTAAACTTCAAGCAAGCTAATACATAAAACCCGTTCTGTATATTAATAAATAATTCACATTGCTTTGCTCTTCCTGGATTCCGGATTCCGTGTCGTTATTCCATGGTACAAGTGTGACATATATATGTATACATATATATGTTTTATTTTAGAACAATTTGCTTGCAAAGGAAAGCAAGTATTTAACCATTTTGGTTATTACCTACAGTGACATAGCAATATAAAAACATACAAATAACACTTAAGAAAATGTCTAAGGGAAAGAAAGAAAGAAAGAAAGAAAGAAAGAAAAAGAAAGAAAGGAAGAAAGAAAAGAAAGAGAAAGAAAGAAAAAGAAAAAAGAAAGAATGAAAGAAGAGAGAGAGGAAGGATAAAAGTAGAAAGATATCATCACCCATGGATCCAGCGATGAGACTTGATTGCTGCAATTTAGATGTTCATTGGTTAAAGTGATGTTCACAGTCTTGTTTCCTCGGAGATGGGGGAAAGCCCACAAAACATAGAGTTCAATGGGTTAATATATGTTTAGGTTTATGTGGGAACGCCCAGGGTACCTCCCCTGAGGGAGGAGTTTTACACAGTCTGTTGCAACGTGGTGGATAATGCACAGTCCTCTGATGGAAGGCCCCAGAAATGAGTCCTGGAGACACTTTGGGCATCTCTTATGATTTATGACACCTTCTAAGACATGACAGCTGCCTCTCACATCAGCGTAGTTGAGCCAGTTATGCCCCATCAAAAGGGATGAACACCCTCAAACCTGTGTGTGAATGTCCCATGTGAATGTGAGTGTCCCATTACCTTCCCCAGGGAGAGGAGTTTTACAACTGAGCCAATTGTGCAAGGGAGGACATTGGCATAATAAAAAGCACTATCACACTTCCACAGGGTCTGCTTCTTGTCAGCCTCTTCCCTTATCTGACCCAAAGTCCAGCTTGTAGTCTCTGGTGGTGGGTGCTCACCACCTCTGTCTTATGTGGATCAGAGGTTTTGCTATCACACACCCAAAAACTCCCTTCTCTCCCTCAGCCTGAGAGTACAAACCCAGCCCCAGGAAAACACCCTACCCAAAGGCCCAAACAGCCTTTTGTTTTGAGTCATTAACCATTAATATTTCAGTCTCCCACAGTATGGAATTTGGTTTGCTTGCAAACAGAGAAAATTGAATGTCTTTCCCTTAAGATGTGTGCAGTCAGATGATATGTCTCTGAACTAAAGGCAGAGGAAAAGGGAATTTGACTCAGGGACCCTTTAACTTCTAACTGACAGCAGAAGATACTATGGTAGTTCTTTTCATGTAACATGTCTTTAATCCCAACTTTCAAGGAGTGACTGCACAGACAGCATAAATTACCATTTGTTATGGTCAAATGGGCAGAGGTAGCAGACTGTCTAATTTTGCATGATGACATGTACTCAGTCAATCTAGTCCTATTCGACCCTAGCACTTCCTGCAGATCACACCAATCTGAAATCACTCTCCTCTCATCCAGAAATTTCTCTGGATAATTTCTCATCTCTCAGTCCTGCCATTCAGTGATCATTCTGCTTTGGCTGCAGCCATTCAAATTTTGCCACTCCAAAGGTAAAAGAAGAACAAGTAAATTTGTTTTCATCCTGTGGACAGCATAATTCAATATTGACTTTGCTGATAGGAGATCTATAAATGGACAGCATGAAAGCACAGCTGAAGGAAACACTATTGGAACCAGGGATGTAATTTGACAAAGTTCTCTATAATCTTGCATAGACGTGATCGTGGTCAAAATAGGCTGCTTACTGGCCAAAATACTGCCCACACGGGATGCATGTCTTCATATTTCCCCAATCCATTTATACTCCTATTACATGGTTAGATCCACAGAATCACAGAATCATCAAGGCTGGAAGAGACCTTCAAGAGTATCTGTCAACATAGCACCATTATAATCACCTCTAAACCCAAGTGCCACATCCAGATGCCTCTTTAACACTTCTAGAGATGGTGCCTCCACCACCTTCCTCGGCAGCTTATTCCAATGCCTAACCACTTCAGCAGTGAAAATGAAATTCCTAATTTCTAATCTGAACCTCCCCTGGCACAACTAAGGTAATTTCCTCTCATCCTTTCACTTGAGACATGGCAGAAGAAACCAGCCCCTGCCTCACTATGGTTTCCTTTCCGACAGTTGTGGAGAGCAATGAGCATGAGCCTCTTCTTCAGACTAAACAATGCCAGTTTCCTCAGAAGTTCCTCAGAAGACATGTTTTCTAGGCCCTTCACCAGCTTCGCTGCCCTTCTCTGAACTTGCTCCAGCACTAAAATGTCATTTTTGAAGTGAGTGGCCCAAAACTGAATGCTGTGTATGAGGTGTGGCCTTACCAGTTCTGAGTACAGGGGGACAATCACCTTCCTAGTCCTGCTGGCCACACTATTCTTGGTCTGGTAATGCAAAATTTGTAAGCATTCTAAGGGTCCATGGTGGGAAATAGAAAAGTGCTCTAGTGTAAATAAACTTATGAGAGACACTAAGTCTACTGTCAAGACAAACTGTAATTCAGTAAGTATCTAAATCTATTAAAATCAATCACTGTAAAATTTTTTTGAGCTGTTTTTTTCTAATTTGACCATCCTCTTCTTAAATAACTTTGCAGATGTACTTAACTTCATGTATCATAATTAGTTCCACTGATTTCATAGCATCGCTCCCAGGTCCAACTTAGACACAACTTAGTAAGCATCTAAATCACTGCAAGTCTTTCATTTGTTTTTGTCAAATTACACCAAAACATTGACAGCTGATGAAGGTAAACATGCTTACATTACATTACACTTCTTACTTTATCAAGGGCTGCTTTTTCCAATTCGTCTTTTGCAACTGCTAGTTTTTGCTCCAGATCTGTTAGCTGTTGTGCCTGTGGGAATCAAGAAAAAAAGCTGATGCAATCTGCAATGCATTTTTTCTTGTGAGAGAGGAAAGAATATAAATTTTACAAGTAATATATATGGGTTAGTGTCAGATTTGCTTTTCCTGAAGGGAAAAAAAAGTTATGGTCAAATCTGCTCCATTTATGTGAATTCAAGTTTATAATAATTCAATGTATATAGCAAAATTAATTCCATGCTAAAAAATATTTAATATTGTGCCACAATATCCTTCTGGGAAATTCAAGGTATTCAAAAGTCTTTTAATTATTTTGTTCATTTGACTGACTTCTGAGTGCAATTTGAACATTATTTTGTAGTTCTAAATATTGAGATGCCAACATTAAGCTAACGGCATAAACAGAGAAATTAGAAAACACCCAAACATTTTTGCATGCAGACACCTTATGAAATTATACTATCTAATAGCATACAAGGTGGTAACTCCAGATTTTTTTTCTCCATGTCTTTTCCTGGAAATATAAAAGGAAAAATCACAAGAACAGCTAGGTATGCAACTACATAGTGGGAAAGCATTTTGGGAGACTTTTTTTTGAAGTCAGGATCACACAAGTAGCCTGCACCCTGAGTGGAAGGACTTCTGGCTTTATATAATGTATATATCATGTATGGAATGCAGGGGTTCAGAAGATCCTTTTAAATGTTCAGTAAATAAAGACAATTATTTTCTCTCTCCTTCTCTAGGAGGTCTGTAAACCCAGCCTGCTCACTCAAAGGAAATACATTCTCTGCAAGAATTTTCCATTTCAGGGAAGCAGGAACTCCCAGACTCCTGCAGTTCTCAGCATTGTCATTAGTAACACATTACTATGCAACCAAAAGGAATAAGAATTCTTCTGCTTTTGTATCTGAAAAAAACCGCAGCCCAGTCATTGTTTTCCCTGTTTGAAAAGGGAACCATAGAGAAGGACACTGGACTAGCCAGCTATCTTTTCCCTCTGAAATTCTGATTAAGTAAATACACACTTTGCACATGCACAATAATTGGATAAATTATAATTCCTCAGATAAAGAACAACACATTCTTATTTCAACCCAATATTTGCAAGCGCATTTTCCCTCAACATCATCCCACGCTCCCAGATTTCTGGAGTTCATCCCCAGCCAGAGATTTTTTTCTTGACAGACTCCTCAAGTTTTCATGCACTCTGCTGATTGTAGCATAGCTTAATGGGCAGCCACACAACATAAATGCTGTTTAGTGTAAATCCTATAAAGGTGGCTAACTTGGTCTCTGCTGGGGTAATGAGTCCTTCCAGCACATGTCATAGATGAGTTGATGAGCTTAGGCAAGTCTGCAGTCCTCAGCAGACAGCTAAAGTGATGTTTATTAGCATTAGGCATAGGCTGTACAGCCAAATAAAATGTCAAAAGTCTGGAATTTTCAGTTCCCAGCTCATGTAAAGAGCTTAGTTGCATTTTAAAATGGGATTAGGCATTCATCTTCAGATTTATCACTGTAGTCAGTTTCATTAGTCAAAACCAAACTTGCTTCAAAGTGGAAGTCAACTTTTTGTTCAGATGTGAGAAAGTCTCTTGTGAACTGCAGTCCAAAATTCCCACTGCATCACATTTCTTACACCTAACATCAGTCACTGTCACAACACACATATCAGACCACTAGTTTGGTCCTTTAGTCTGGCAACAGAGAGTCCACCACACAAAGAATCCATCCATTTTACCAGTTTGCAAAATTTAAGTGGACTTATCACTGGTTTACTAGAGAAAAAAATTACTACGATGTAAGAAATTGCTAGAGTTCGGTAACTTTTGGATTTTTTCTTAAATATGGGACACAGTATCACTCACAATAAACACAGTCACAATGTTTGAAAAGACTGAATATTGACTCTATGTCACATCACATTAGATACTAGAACTAGACCAAGAAATTTCTCACATCATTAACATTTTTATATTGCTACTTACTAAATTATTTTTCAGTACAGCTATACAAATTAATATATTCTCAATTAAAGAGAATCAAGACTTGAAAAACTGTATATCTAATTGTATAATTTCAACTGCCACTAAAAAGGAAATTACACAAAATAATACACAATAAACATGAGGCTAGGATGGCACCTCTGATAGTGTGCATTGCTGAAGAATTAGAATTAGATGGAAGATGGTGAGGCCTAGAAAACTAGGCAACTTCTTCCTTCAGCACCATCAGTGTTAAAGTTAAAGTAAGTGGAAGACCAGAACTACAGTTATGAATTTGAGGGTGTCTGGTTTCCTTCAATATATGCATTACATAGGCATCAAAAGATCTGGGTAGTTGAGAGAAAGCAAGTAATGGTGGTGAGAAGTGACTACTGTTTTCTTCCTTGCAGGGGAATGTCTGGTGCTACATAACACACTGAACTCAATTTAACAGCTTCCATATCAAAAATCAAGTTGGGGGGAAAGTACTTAAGTTCTTTAACTGATATTTTCTTTGACAAAGAATTACTATATTGTAATAACACTGTTCACATAAAGGAAAACATTTGTAGTTTATGGTGAAAAGTTACTCTTCCAAAGGACAGGTTTCAAATATATTAGTGAAGTTTTTCTGAAGGCTTTATTTACCAAGAATTATTCTCATTTTTCGTAATACTGTCATTTTGAAGGACTAAAATTTTCTGTAACATGTATATTTATTTCATTTCACAGAATACTGAGAAAATAGCTCAGTGATACCAATCCAACTGATACCAAGTAAGAATAAAATTCTGGCATTAAAAATGCATTTTGATGAACCATTCACTTGAAATTAGTGATAGAAGTCACTTCAAAGCAACAAAATGGGGGTGAGACAAGTTTTGTTATCTGAAAAACAGTCGCTAGAAGCTCTATGCTTCTCACTTCCTTAGTCACATCAGAAAAAAGTAAAAACATTCACTAGTAATCTTCTGTGTACCATTGCAGAAGTTACACAGATGCCTTAGGTTTTACTTTTATATTTTTCAAATCCTGTACTGCCTAGTGTGTAACTCTGAAGTTTCATGCGGCCTGTTAACTACTGTTCTCTCATGCTGGTAAGACATAACAAACCCTCTCTAGGTCTGCACTTCAAGGACGCCTTGATTCTCCCAGGCCCCAAAATGTGTAAACCAAAGCCTTGAGAGGAGGAGCAAACTTGGGGTAATTACATAATTAACTGAAAGTATAACTGGAGAATTAATGCTGATGTGCAAATGGACCAAACTGATAAAAGTGTGAAGAACCTGTGACCCAGGGTCCACCTTGGGTGGAGCCCCTCAGAGGCTTTACATTCCCAAGGTGTACCTTTGAAGGCCCTTCAAATACCTGCTTTTATTCTCTTATTCTTGTCTAGCCTCTGTTTTCAGGTAGCCACTTCAAGGCATCAATACCTTTTGTTTTTTTCTAGAAAGTTAATCTTTTAAATGATCTTTCTTGGGGCAAACATAATCACATACATGAAAGGATTATGTAATTACTGTTGGATTATGTATTGTTGGTGACATTATGGTACATTAAAAATAAGCTCCAAATACAGCTTCTGTAAGTGTTATTCTTGGTATTTTACCCTGAAAATTAGATCCAAACTTCCTTCTTCTTCCTAAATGTAGCTAGTCTATAGGCTTTTCAACTGACCTCTCCGCCTGTAAGTCCTCCCATTTCTTCTTGGAAGTCAGACAAAACCTTCAGTGTTTCATCCTTGAGGTGAGTTATTAAACTTTTCTGAAGGTACAGGCCAACAAAACCAGGCTGTGACTCTATTTCTGTGTAAGATTCAACAAACCAAATAGCACAATTACTAACTGAAACAAAAAAAAAATCTTATTTTCTCCTGAGAAGTGCCAGAAACAGGACCCCTTTAAATAATCCAACACTTGGTGGATTAACAAAGTCCACTCCTAGACTGTTACAAGCCCAGTGTTACAAGGATGGGTCAGGTGGGTAATGCAGCAACACAGCTCTACAGATAGCTACTACAAATACTGCGTGCTTGTTAGCACAGCCAAAAGAAGGTTTTAACAGGCTTTTAACCTTTTTTTCCCCCAGAAACTTTATACAGCATGGCAATATGGAATAGAAAATAAATAGTGATCCCTCTTGCTATTGTTGGTGCTGAGATTTTTTTTTTTTGTTTGGTGGTTTATTTTAAACTCATAACTGTTCAAAACACTTAAGAAAAAGGACTTAATCAATTTCCTTTCTTTTCCTTATGCAAAATTTCAAAGGTTCAGGGTTTTTTTGTTTTTTCCAGAAAATACTAGGTGATGGCTTCATGCTAGAAGGATTACTCAGATGTGCAGAGATAAACATAGCCATGTTTGGGTTCTCTTTATTTCAAGGCACAATAAATTGGAATTTTATTTGGTTATTTCAAAACTTTTAAGAACATATTTTATTTCATGCAAAGGATTGCTGTTTATTAAGGATTATATTACCACACATGCTGCTTAGAATTAACTAGAAAACATGATTGTAATGTTTAAAACATTTATTAAATAGACAGAATATTCTCAACTCTGTTTTATCTCTGCACAGGCCTTAAATAAAATGTTTAAGAAAAAAAATCTTTACAACTTTTATAGTTGATAATGTTTTCTAATGAGGACACATTTTACAATTGAAGACCACGTAACTGTTAACTTGGATAAATTATTCAGTAAACACAATTCTGCTGTGCTTATTCTATAAGAATTTTTTGTATCTTAGAAAAGCAGAGACTTTGTTCTTCTAAATTGCACTGTTTACTGTAGCAGAAGGTGTTAAATGTAAATGAGAATAATACTTTTTGGACGCTATTACATTTATTCAGGCATGCAGCAAAAAACAGATATGCAGTGACATCTGAATTAGATTTCAAGCATTTACAACAAGAAGAAAATTCAGTTAAAAATACCATTTCTGCAAAGTCTTACAGCTTGTACATTTTATTAATCCTTATTACTGCTGTAATGATTTTATCTCTCATGTTTGACTATTCTGGATGTACATTAACAAAGGAAATAAGTCCTTTGTGGTTTTTTTATTAGCTGAAATTTTACTTTTCCTTCCCCAACCCTCGCATAAAAGTCGTTACAATGAATGCAAAACTGCAGTTTGCCAGGGTTTCAGTACTCAGCTTTTAACTAAAGGAGAATTACTGGTTTTTTCTGCAGAAACACATTCAGAAGATGCACACAAAAAGCCACATCACTCACCCTTGGGCCTGATCTGCCACTTACTTCCCCTGGGGGAATTTTCTTCCTTTAGATCAGGCCAGAGCACCATATATTTTAGCATGAGTTGTACTTTACAATGGATAACCCATCCAAATGATCACAACAACCTGCTGCTCTTTCTTTTTTAAGTCAATCTTCTTTTAAAAATTATCTTGTTTATTTTAATAGTAAGAGAACAAGCACTGAGGGAGTGAGCATTTTAAAATTCATGTTAGGCATACCAATTGTGCTCTACAGCTCTGTCAGCAGTGCGCTAGAAACATTTATTTCATCTTTTCTTCTGAGAGGATTAGTTCACAAGTTGACCAAAGCTGCAGCTTTTTGGTTTTTGTGCTTCTTTTAGAATTTGATCATTCCAGAGAATAGTATAATTCAGCCAGGAAAATACAAAACAAAGGAAATAAAACTACTTTTTTGGCAATATCACTTAAAAGTGTTTGTGAAGAGTTAAGTTCTTAAAACTTTCCATTTCAAAAACATTACCTCGTATTCTTCTGCTAAGAAAGTAAAACCTAAACCATGCAGCAACAGTATTTACTGACACCAGCATATTCATTGTTGCAAACTGCCTCCAAATCAGCAACAATGAGCAACACAGGAACTAAAAAACCTCCACCAAAATTCCAAAATTTATTGTATTTATTTTGAGGACTTCATGCTGCAGATAGTCATGTAGATGTCTCTGAATTTGCTGTCAGGAATATCCTAAGAAACAGGATCAAAGCTTTACAACTACCTGAAAGAAGGTTGTGGTGAGGTGGGGGATAGTCTCTTCTACCATGCCTGCAGTGAGACAGCTAGAGAAAATGACCCTAAGCTGGGACAGGGGAGATTCAGACTCGTGTCCTGGTGCTGGCCAGGACAGCGTTAATTTTTGCAGTAGACAGGAGGGGGCACGGCCAGGACTCGGAGGTTATTCAGTACCACCTCAGATCATTTTCCAGGGACAGGGATCCAGGATCCCTTCCAAACTGAGGTAGTGTGGCAGAAAGAGTGGTCGGGGGTTTCTGCACAGTGAGCAATAACATTTCTTTACTTGTATACTCTGTCTTTGGTATGGTTGCTGTTACTGTTCATTTTGTGATCTCATTGCTGTTTCCAATAAATTGTTCTTATCTCAACCCATGATCTTTACATTTTGTGCCTCCAGTTCTCCTCTCCAGACCACTGAGGGGTAGGGGCAGGAGAGACAGGAGTGAGCAAGCAGTGCATTGTCTGGAGTGGTTTCAGTGGGAATACTGAATTGGAAAATACCATTCCTAAACCATGACAATTAGAAAAAAAAATTCACTGTTAGGGCGGTTGGGCTTGGAAAAGGTTGCCCAGGGAGGTGATCTTCTCCAGGGAGTCACCATCCCTGGAAGTGTTTAAGAGGTGTCTGGATCTGGCACTGAGTGATATGGTTTACGGGTTTAGGGGTTTAGTGGCTTAGGGGTAACAGTGGTATTGCTAGGCTGACAGTTGGACTTGATGATCTTGAAGTTCTCTTCCAGCTTTGATGGTTCTATGATTCTAAGGGGGGAGACTAAGTGATGCAGAAGTATCTTCTCAAATAACTTTTAATTTCTTTCTAATTTGGACCAAATGGCAAGGTATTCAAAATTGTCTGCTAGGAAGAACACCCAGTTTGGGACAATACATGTCAGTGTTCTTCAGATTCAGATCCATTGTGCTCCTGGGCAATTACCACCCACATGAAGTTTAATAGGGGCAAGTGCTCGATTCTGCTCCTGGAATGGGACAACCCTGGATGTCCATACAGACTCGGGAATGAGACATAGGAAATCAGCGTTGCGGAAAGGGACCTGGGGATCCTGGTCAATAGCAATCTGAATATGAGTCAGCAGTGCCCTGGCAACCAGGAGGGCCAGTTGTGTCTTGGAGTGCATCAGACAAAGCATCACCAGCTGGTCTAGAGAGCAGATTGCCCCACTCTGCTCTGCACTGAGGAGGTCTCACCTTGAGTCCTGTGTGTAGTTTTTAGCAACCACAATATAAGAAAGAGATGAAGCTATTAGAGAGTATCCAAAGGAGGGCTGCAAAGGTGGTGAAGGGCCTTAAGGGGGTGCCATATGAAGAAAGGTTGAGGGCACTGTTCAGCCTGGAGAAGAAACTGGAGGGAGACCTTCTTACAGTCTACAACTTCCTTGTGAGGAGAAGGGGAGGGGCAGGCACTGATCTCTTTTCTCCGGGGACCAGTGACAGGACCTGAGAGAATGGCATGATATTGTGTCAGGGGAGATTTAGGTTGTATATTAAAAAATATTCTTCACCCAGAGGGTGGTTGGACACCGGAACAGGCACCCCAGGGAAGTGGTCACAGCACCAAGCCTGACAGTTGGACAACACTCTCAGGCACATGGCATGATTCTTAGGGCTTTCCTGTGCAGGGCAAGGAGTTGGACTTTGATGATCCTTATGAGTCAAAGTGTACTTCTGGCATTAGCATACAATCATACATCTTGGCAGCTTTTGACTCAGCAGCACATAATAGCACATGTGGATCATGTGCTATTGGATCCAACTTGTCTCATGGTAGCTTTTAACTAGACGTGTCTTACACAGAAATGCAGACTAGCTACTTAAGACTGCAAAACCATCTAATGCAGGACCATATCACTAAGGCCACATCTTCAGATCTATACAGAAATTTTTAAATGGGATTTTTTAGGTCATTAGAAAAGCTACAATTTTTCATGCTCAAAGCTATGTTGTAAAAAAAATGCACTGACAATAAGTCAATAGACCTGAATTACTAAGTACTGAAATGATATTCACATTTTACATATTTATGTTTTCCAAAACAGCATTAAGTTATTAAAAAACAGTAGAAAGAGATTTGTTTCAATAATGATATCAATGGATTATGTTAATACATGATCCAGTGTCCTTACTGAGAAATATAACACCCCTCCACCTTCTTGTATATCACTTATATAAAGATATTAAAAAATTCAAATGTCTGCAAATAACATGTAAGGATTTTTCAGAAGCAAGCTGAGTTTAGATCTCCAGGGCCTTCCTGTGTTGCTAACATTAACATGCTATCAATGATTATAACATCACAGCAACAACATATAAATGCTAAATATGACATTTGAAACAAGAATATGCACCAATATGCACCAAAAAGATGCCAGTGTAAACAGTGGCATCTAGTTTTGTCCTAATTTCTGTTGGGACAGAGTTAATTTCTTCTCAGTAGCTGGTACAATGCTGTATTTTGGATTCAGTATGAGAATAATGTTGGTAATACACTGATGTTTTGGTTGCTGCTAAGTAGTGTTTATTTTTGGTGTCTCATGCTCTGCCAGTGAAGAGGTGCAGAAAAAAAATCTAGAAGAAGCCGAACCACTACAAGAGCCGTTTTCAGTGCTGTTACCATGGCCACCACAAGGGCCATCATGGGAACAGGAAGAAGAGACAGAAGAGATAACCACCAGTCAAGCCCTATGCTTGAGTGAGCTGTGGGAGATACAAAAAGATTTTAGCTGGGGACAACAGGCCTAGTCATTTGGAATTAGAAGGTAAGTAAGGCAGTCATCTGGGATCACTTGCTAAGGAGCCAAGCATTGCCGGAGAGATGGGAAAAAAGACACAAGCCCTTAGCCTCTGGAGCCTTTAGCCTCCTGTGAAGTGCAAGGGAAAGGTATATACATAAGGGCAATATCCCACATCACCCAGGGAAATAGACAGCAATAGAGAAAGGTATTCAACACCTTTAATAGCCATGTGAGAAATGAAATAGCCATGTGAGAAATGATATATTATGGCCTGGACAATGCGCAATTCCCCACGGATCCAGACAAAGTCCTGTGTGTACAACCGATGTGGTAGAAATCTGTAAAGAGTGCACCATCAGTGCAAGACAGCCCATTGTCAACAATAACTTGGAAAGATGATGTGTCACCAGAAGTGGATGAAGCAATTTGTCAAGTCCAGGAATATGAAGACAGTATTTGTTTTCCTCATCTTTGGAGAAACTGTCCTGGGAGTTCCAGCAATTCAGCAAGTTTATTCAAGCAGGCATCCTTTTGCTCAAGAAATAGGATATAGAAGGTACATGCCACAGGGTACCCTAGAGTTTTACCTGTGGGACCACAGAGAGGCCATGAGGAAGTGGGATGGAAAAAAAAAGGAAGTGGGACGGAAAAAATGTGCAGGCCATAGTTTGCTTCCACCTGGAGTGGCATCCAGTACACCTAGAATCAAATGCTCAAGGAGTGGAAACATAATCCTGCCATCTGCAGTGGCACCCTATCATCTGATACAGATTGCACTGGAACAGGGTGAAGCTCTGGAACACCTGCAGTGCATTGATGCTGTCATCATATGGGGCAATACAGCTGAAGTTTGTTAGAATGGGAAGAAAATAGTCCAAATTCTCCTGAAAGCAGGTTTTGCTATATAAAAAAGATAAAGAGACCTGCAAAGGAGAATGGCAAGATAGATATCATCAGATCTCAGTGGATGTGAATAATAAGGCAACAGCCATGCCTCCACCAACTAACAAGAAAGAAACAAGGTTTTTTAGATGTTGTAGAATTTTGGAGAATGCACATTCCAAATTAGTCTGACTGTAAGCCCTCCAAGCCCTTCACTCTATGAAGTGATACAGAAGAAGAATGATTTCAAATGGGGCCCTGAGCAATGGCAAGCCTTTGAACAAAGCAAGCAGCAGCCCTCGGGACAGTCTAATCAGAGCAAGATGTAAAAAAAGTGCTCTATAATGCAACTGGAGAGAATGGCCCTACCTAGAGCCTCTGGCAGAATACACCAGGAAAGACTCGAGGTTAACTCCTAGTTTTTTGGAGTTGGGGATACGGAGGATGTGAAGCTGACTGTACTCCAACTGAAAAAGAGATACAGACAGCTTATAAAGGGTTTTGAGCCATTTGCAGAAGTGATTGGTACTGAAACACAGCTGCTTTTGGCAACCTGGTTACCTGTGCTGGGCTGGATGTTCAAAACAAGGGTCTGCTCTGCACATCATGCAACAGATGCTGTACATGGAGTAAGTGGGTTGCACTAATCACACAAAAAGCTCATATAGGATACCCCAGTTGTCCAGAAATCTTAGAAATTATCATGGGCTGGCCAGAAGGCAAAGATTTTAGAATGTCATCAGAGAAGAAGGTAATGTGCTGAAGAGAGCCCACTACGTAATAAATGACTAGAAAGTGAGAAGCAACATACCTTGTTTATACTGCTGGATCCTGCCATCTTGTGGAAAAGCATCAGAGATGGAAAGCAGCTGTATGGAATTCCTCACAAATCAGAAACTGCTGAAGGAGAAGGTGAATCAAGTCAGTTTGCAGAGGTGAAAGCTATCCGACTGTGTTTAGACAGGTTTAAGGAGAAAAATGGCCAATAGTTTAACTCTTCTGCAACAGAAGCAGAATAACTGTCCATCTGGGCTGCCACATTGTGGCAAGACTTATGCCTTTTTTTTTAATCTGGTTGTGAGGGTACATCACATGCTCATGTACCCAAGAGGCATGGCAGACTGAGTATGTCACACTCCACCAAAACCCTGAAGGCAAACGCCATTTGCTCACAATGGTGGAAGCAACCACTGGATGACCGGAAACATCTTGTGCCCCATGCAACCACCTAGATGATGGGTAATGCAGAAGGATGTGGAAGTCCAGTGTGTGCCTCAAGAGGATTTGATTTAGGGTGAGAATAGCCAATAAATTAAACTGTACAGTGTTAATAACTGATGTTAATAACTACATAACACTGTTATTATCACTTCTGTAGTGGCTACATGTGCATCGCCACACTGAGCACAAAAGCAATTTTAATGTTTACACAAGTTCTCTGCCAAAGCAGGTCTTTGGTGGGTTTCTGTTTGTTTTTTTTTTTTTCCTTTGCTTTTCTTTAATTATTTAATCTCTTTCTCTGTATGCAATGTAGAATCTCATTGTCTTTATTAGAGAAATAAGTAATTCAAAATTCTGGGAAATCAGTTTACTGTGGAATGTAATTAACTTTGCTAATAGGAAAGGAAAAACATGTGGCATCAGTTTTACTTCAGAGGGAGGAACGGTATAGATAACTACCAAATCCAGTCAATATGATGCAAAAATATTTTCACATAGTTTTGCATTGACTCTACCATAGCAAATGATTTAAATGATTTTCGCATGCCAAGTAATGACTTAATTATTTTAATTATTTGTGTAGAACTAGGTGTTTCAAAGAATTTGGAAAATGGTTTTGACTTTAAATTTGCAATAGTGATATGGTCCTTAGTCCTTTAGAGGTATTGAGCACTCATAGTACTTGAAACATTATTGAGAAGTATAAAATAGTACTGAAGGTAAATTACAATCCTGTTCTTACTTTATGAAGCTGCACTTCAAAGAAACATGTGAGTTCGAGAGTATCATCATGGAAACAAGTTAAACCACTATAAGGAGCAGCAGAGCTGGGAGCAAGGTTCTCCACTGCCCTCCCTCTTTCCTCCCTCTTCCATCCATTGTTCCTCTCCCCCAGTCATCCCCACCACAATCCCTGCCTGCCTTCGCATTGCCATTTCTATCTGTGCACATCTTTGCTGCTCCTGATGCCACTGACTCCTGTTATGCACTGGACTTCCCAGACATCCTCCAGTTTAACGCTATTAACTGGGCACCTGGTGGCTCTGAACATGTGGAGAAGCCTTAAGGACTCCCCAGGGCCAAGAGCAGATCGCTATTCACTAAACACCCACCCTGACAGCAACGTTTCAGCAGGAACTGATCATGTCTTTGTACCCAACCGGATCAAACATGGTTTGCTCCTCAGAGGAAGGGGCAAAATGATAAACCACGTCACTCATGGTAAAACCATCTACAGAATACATATTAGCAGTTACTTGATTTGTTGCAAGGTAATAAGTGTTCAGGCACTAAGTTGTTATATTGTTTGTTGTAATAGCCAATCCTATTTGCTTGCTTATTTCAAGTTAAATTCTACCATGGAACAAAGATAAGTACATTGGTAGGCCTGATGCTGTTAGTTGTTACTCACATTTGAACTTTTTCTTGTTTTTCTAGGACGGTCTATCAATATATTTTGTCTTAGAATTTCAACAACCAAAGGGAAGAGAGATGAAGCGGTAGATCAGATGTGTCTGAAACTCTGAAGCAAAAGCCTTCAAACCATAGCACTGAAGCATGGTCACCTTTTACATTTACAAGAGAAATTTCAATAATACAAGATACTTGTATAAACTGACATTGAAAGTCATTGCTAGATTTATTTTTCTTCATCTCTTATTACTATCATTTATACATGTTTGCATTTCATGAACAAAAAAACAAACTCTTTTTAATTCTTTTCTAATGTAGTAAAACATGAGACTTCTTCAAGTCAATATAGCCCAATAATGGGAAGACAGTTAATGAAGGAGGAGCAATTTAAAAAAGAAGTGGTCTGTAATACCTGAAATGAATGCAGACCTCAATCCAGCAAAGCACTTAAACTTAGGAGTACTTCACTGAATCAGGGGTTTAGGATGATAATTTAAATTATTGCAATTAAGAGTAGTGTCATTCAGAACTAGTAAGTACCTGCTTACAAAGGCTGTGGTAAAATTAAGAACATTCAGTGGCAATTTTTATTAATAATTTCTTGGATTTCTCATTATAATACAAAGCAAATTTCAACTCTTTCCAATTCTTTAAGGATAACATGCTGCATGCTTTAAGGGACTTAAATCTGACAAAGAGACAGGAGCCCAAATTATAATCTCAGTAGAGATACTGACAACCTCTATAGCCTTGGGTGCGTGACTTAATTTTTGTGATGCTCATTACTTATATGTCCCATGGTTTTGTATCACATAGGGAGAGTTTTAAAAATACAAACATACACACGTATATGCTCCCTAATTAATCAGCTAGATTATAAAACGCTTTGAAAACATAAGAAGTGCAAGTAAGATATGATAAAGAAGATATGATTTAACAATTCACTGGAATGTTAAAGAGAAAGCTGCCTTTTCCCCCCTTTTCTCTTCCTCTCCCACTTAATCTCCAGAGGTCTAGTTCAGAACAGAGCCATTGACAGTAACAGGTACCAGAATTTAAGAAATAGTTTGTTGATGTTGATTATGCAAAATAAAAACCAAACAATCCTTCCCTGCTGATTTCACATATATCTGAAGAATTCCTTCAGAGAAAGCCTTAGTTTGATGGACATGAGCTGCAGCTTTCGTTCATGTATTTTAGAAATCTCACAGCCTGCAGCTTACATCCTTCTGGTGAACTGCTCCAAGAAGCTTGCTATGTTCAGAGCTATATGGAGAGCAGACTTCCGTAAAGTCCTCAGTAAGCCACATAGAAAAAAAAAAAAGTTTAATGGGGTGGGAAGGGAGCGGAAGGAGAAAAGGTAGAAGTCCAGTAACATGAAAGTAGCTAGTAGCCAGGATTTTATCCCAAACATGCATGCCGTGCTGGCAGAAGACCATCTATCCATTTCATTTATCAGAAAGAGTAGGAGCTTCATAAAACAGCCTCAACGGCAATGCTAACACTAAATCTGTTATGCTTCCAGTATCAAAGCAATTAGAAATGAAATATCACCTGTTCTTGCCCAAACCTAGCAGCCTCTCTCTGATCAAGCAGTGTCCTGGGGTGTCCTATGGGGTGTAACCAAAGTATGTATTCTACCACCACCTACATTACCTTCTGATGAACTGTTTAGATGGGTAGAGCAGTGTTTCTCTATCTTTGCCATGACTCAACTGTGATAACGCCTTCTGGGGAAGCAGCAGCCACCCTGAGGGGGTCATCTCTGCTAACGGGCCATCAAGAACTTCCCAGAATGACTCATAGAATTGCATCAGCCCATAGTGAAATTCCCCGCCCTGGGGGAGGTACTGAACATTCCTGCCTCTATATAACCTGGGGTTTGGGACACTAGACACCAACCACTGGATTCCCAGAGGACAAGAGCTCTCCACCACCAACACTGGACCTCCAGAGAAGGACCAGACCTTTCCATAGGATCAGTATTTCGACAAGACCACATCCATCACTCCAATGGGACTGCAACCAGCATGTAATTGGACTGCTACCACCACGCTGACCAACAGGATATCAGGTCGTATTCTGACTTCATCAGTTTAAGCCAGTGTTTCTATATTATTGCCTTTACTGTAATTTTCCTATAAACTGTAGCTATGACTTGAAATCTTTCGCAAGGTATTTGTGTGGGATTAATTCCTCCCACTGGAATTACTTTCCAATCAGCACAAGCAGATACTTAAAAAGCTTTCCAGCCTATACCAAATGGCTTCTACTCTGCTTAGTGTGCCTGTCTTCAGACATGAAACACACACAAACAAGCACACTGAACCTACCCTCCCCCCATCTCACATGATTTAGGAGGATAGCATATGGTTGCTGCTCCCTCTGCTTCATAAATCAGATTTTCTTGGTCAGGAAAAAGATTGATGAATAAACCTGCAAAAATATTTCTGGTTACATATAAAGGATATATCAAATTAGCAAAGCAGGCAGTCAGTCTCATACGGAATTGCACACAGTCAAGAGATGTTTTAAGTATTTACACATCCAGTTCTCAGCATGTGGAGCTTTGGAATCCACAATTCATTAACATTCTCCATCTAAAGTTCTCAGAGTGTTTTTAATTGCATTAGATCATAGTTTCCATAGAAGGCAAGTAACTATCCTTATTTTGCAATAAGAGCACTCAGAGGAGAACCCACACTACCTGACTTGGGACCTACATCTCAGCTAGTGGCTCTAGTATTCATTTATAATCACGAAGTATGTCTATTCAACGCAAATCAAGGACTTTAAGGCATAATTCATGTGGTCAAATGCAGACATAGTCTTCAGAAGATAAGTCTCCAAGGATTCGAATTGGAGACTATGGTGGAGAAAGCCATATCCAGTCACATGAGACCACATCTATTCCCATTCACAATAGACACATTTCCTCCATTAGTACAGTTCTTTACATGTGTACCTTAACTACTACAGTGTCATAGTTTACTGAACTAGGATTAGGAGAAGGTGGATTTCATTGCATGCATGCCAGTGACTTGCTGGACAGCCTTTCTGCCATGTTCACTTGCTTATGTTCCCATTCTCTTTTTCATCTTCTGTAAGGTTTTTTTAGGTGGGTAGTACGTAGCAAGAGTTCCCTTGCTAAGCATTAGTATACACCCTAGCATAACTCAGATCCATTTTTCGGATCACTGTGTATTAGCATAATGAAAACAACAAGTAGATAGTAGTGTCGACAAATCCTACTGCTTTGGCCAAAGAAAACAAATTTTCATGCCAAGGCAAGATTAGAACTTTCCATCTTTACCTCTGCTCAAGCTCTCCACTATACTGAATTTGACAAAAGATGTGTTATTTTTGTTAATGCTTAGATGGAGTTAAAATTTAAATGTCTAGATCTATAAAATACATTTTTTTGTCTCTAAAAATCTGTTTCCCTGGCTTTGGTCTTACCAAGATCAGAAATAAATGTTCCTGAAAAAACTTGGAATCAACCTATGCATTAAGAAAACCCCCACAGAAATCACACTGTGTCTTTTAAATGGCCTACATTTTTCCATATCTACAGAACTGTACATAAAATAGACAGTAGAGAGAGTTAAACACTTCCAGAAGATAACTTGGAAAGCATATTGACATGAAGGACTTTGTAAGTAATTCTAGGTCTAGTCACTTTGAAGATGACTACTTAATCTTCATTCTTTATGCTGGGAATAAATAAAAGGACTAGTCCATTAACAGTCTTCAGTCAGGTGACCTGCATCTCTCTCCTCCTCCTTTAACAGGGATTAACTTCTCCCTGTATTAACAAGGACTTGATGCCCTTCAGCAATGTCTTTATGTTCTGTCCTCTCCTCCTTCATTTTTAAAATTTTTATTATTTTTTAAAATGTGCTAGCTAGAACGGATTTGGATTGTTTGAGCAACAGACCTTCCTTTTTCTTAAATCTTCAGACCTAAGGAACATTACATTGCTCAAACTTATCAAAAACACAAAGATTTGCTTTACATGTTAACAATACTTGACTTTGCCATGGAGGACTGCTAATTAAAAGGAAAACAAGAAGCATCGGTAAAATAGTCTATCGTTCAGTTAGAATGATGAAAAACATATTACAGAATCTATGGAATAGGGCAACAGGTTTTATTCATCAGCAGTAACCAAGAATTTTGCTTTTTGTGAGCACATAAATATAGATATAAGTATATTATATTTCTGAAAATGCATTATGGTATTAAGTCTGTCTTGGTGTTTTGTGTTCTTTTCAGAACAAAATTATTCCTTAGAAATGCAATAATAAAGGCAGCCATCATATTCCTACTTTACTCCATACTATATTAACTCCAATACTTTAGCTAACTATAGTGAAATAAAACTTACCTTAAAAATCAAATCCTTTTTCCCATAACGAAGCTCTTTCAGCTGGGCTTGGATCTTTTTTGACTGAAAGGGAGGATAATAAAATTCAGGTTTGGGGTTTTTTAAATATTAAATATTAAAAAAAAAAGTAGTGAATTCTGAGCACAGCAGAATCTAGACCAGATTTAAAATGTAGAATGCCCCCCTCCAAATAATTGTCAATTGCTTTTCTAGCTTCACAAGTCAAACCAGCCAAAAGTGCCGAGGAAAATATAAGATGGCGCTCACCTAAAGCACATACCTGAGTTAGTACTATAAAGAATAGCTGTTGGGCTTACACATTTTAGACATGAGTTGTTATTAATACTTTCCATGAAGCATAACTGAAGGCACCACCTTCAAAGTAAACAATCTTATTCTTAGCAGTAAAAAGGCTCCATAGTCTTGCACAGGTTATTCTTTGTAAAGATTAGGTTGTTCCAGGTGGTATCCAAAGGAACTAGGTTCTCAGTTCGTAACCATGCCCTTGAAAACAGGCAAAGTTATGCTTATTTATATCTGTTTAGGATGATACTTATTTTACATACTGTTAAATATAACCTAAAATAATAATCTATATATTATTCTAAGTAATAGTCTATATATTATCTCATTAATTTAAACAAAATATAATAGAAATGGATTTTTTTATACTAAACCCAACCATTCAAGGAACATTATTTCACCATTTATCTAAGAATCCTCTCAAAATAATAACTTGTTTTAATAAAATTCACAGTCCCGACTGATATTCAATACATTTTCTTGCATTAATTAATGCCAAATGTTTTGAAGTCCTTGGAATGGATTAGAAGTCTGTTTCACATTTACTGAAACAGCATTCCATAAACATAACATATTACAAAGGTAGTATATCTTTCATAAGCTGGAGGTTTTGGAAAGATTTTATCTCTTTCCAATTGATGCAGTCCAATTCAGTGACAGACTTTCAGGAAGGTTGAATGAATCTACAGATAAAATTTTAGAATCTGCTTTTCTGACTGCTGAAAAAGCTGTCAGCAGAGAGATCTTCTAACTTTCCCAGCATTTTCGTGAAGAGCTCTTCTTTTCCCAGGCAAACTATTAGAAACAATTCTAGGAGTTTTTGTAAACTATCGTGCAGCTGTGCTTTGTTATGATTCTGCTTAGGGAAATATTTTGGAGTGGGTGTCTTAGGCACCAACCAATGAACTTGGTAGGTGGCTTGCTAAAAGTCCAATAGCCTCCTGCCATTTATGTAAACTTATTAATTTATATTATATTTTATATTAATAAATAATTCGCATTGCTTTGTCCTTCCTGGACTCGGGACCTCAGTGCCGTTAGTCCTTGGTACAACTGCGACATCTGGTGACCTCCGGTGTGTACTACACCGTGAGAAGGTAATGTCGGGCACTCCCCTCCTCCCCCCGGGCTCTGGGATTGGGATTTGATCCAGGCACCTAGGCTTTGCACAAAAACTGCAAAGATGGGACAGACGGGCTCGAAGCAGAGCAAGGTTTTTGATGCCTGGAGGATTGCAATAGCTCCAACAGGGGCTGAGATTTCTGNCTAACAGGGGCTGAGATACCTGAGGACTCTGTGGTAGCCCTCCTCACTTGGGCGGTAAATCACGAGTTTAAAGCGGACTGTGATGATGCTTTTAGTCTCGAAACCTGGCAGCAGCTAGGGTCCAAGTTAACTCATGAGCTCACTTATGGAGACGAGGATGTCGTGGAACTTCTCCGTATTTGGCAGTTTTTATACGATGTCCTTTCCCGTGTTAAGTCGGTGCAAAGGACTGAAGCTTCCCCCAGCTTGAAGAACAACGCGTCCCAGGGATCGTTTGACACATTTGATGACACAGAGCATCAGAGCGGCGTAGATGCCGGGTCCCCAGCGCGGTCCCCAGCGCCATGTCCCATGCCATGGGACACGGACTTGCTTCCCGCGGTCGCACGGGGGCCAGCGCGGTCGCACAGGTGGCGTGTGTGTCTTGCCCATCGCCCCCGGGCCGCGAGTCGCCTCTTTATGCTTCCCCGTATGAGTATGTAGCGCCTGATTACCCCTCGCCTACACAACAGCTTGCAAACCTCAGCGGACAGCAGGAGGGGGTTGTGAAGTGTCCCCCGCCTTTTGCCCCAGGGTTTTCCATGCCCTCTGCACCAAAGATGCAAGCGCCACCATCTTCAGTCAGTGCTGCGGGAGGCATAGTTCCTACAGCTCCCCCGCAGCCACCGGCAACTCCGGCAGCTAAGCTCGTATCGGGGGAATCTGCGTTGCCGCTGCTCCTGCGGAAGCCGCTGGCAGGATCCGGCACGTGGGGGCAGCC
>VXBT01007521.1:0-145262 GCA_013400235.1 Oriolus oriolus
CGAAGTGTGCTGGCTGCAGAAAGCCAGCTCCAGCTGGCTCCTACACCGGCTCCTGCTGGCTCCGCGTGGAGAGGAGAGGGACCCACTGGTCCCAAGAAGCCGCGCTGGATGGGTTTAGCTGTGTGGCAGTCCATGGCTGGTTTTAGCTGCCTGTGGCTCTGGGATAGTTCCCCCCACCAGCAACCTGGGGTCCGTGCCGTGGTGTTGGGAGAAGGGGGAGGGGGCAGGGCCCCCGGCCTGGCTGGCCTGGCCTGGCCCAGCCACTTCTTTGGGGAAAAACCAGAAACGAGAAGCCGTATTTCCAGCTCCTGTGCTACTTTAAATATGCAAAATTGTGAGAAGCGATTGGTCTAAAAGACTGTCCATCAACGATGTTCCAACCCACTACAGCTTGTAATGAAAAAGAGCAAATCTCGAGAGAAACAAGCAATGCACAACACAGTTGTTTATCACCTGGTGACCAACACCCAGCCCGTTCCCAAGCAGAAGTCAGTGATTCCTGGCTAACTGCCCACCAAGTATGACATTCTTATGGAATATCCCTTTAGCCATTTCAGGTCAGCTGTCCTAGCTATGCTTCCTCCAAGCTTCTTGTGCATTTGCTTACTGGAAGACCGTGGTAGGTATGGCCACAGGACCAATGGGTGAAGGAGGAGGTGATAGAATACAGTCTTTTTAATCTGGACATCTATTTTTCTATGTGCTTTTTTGTGGTATGACTCCAGATTTGTATTACAAAATGTAAATTACACCAGTTATTCTGACAATGCTTATATTCCTGGTGTTTAAGGATTAGAATGGCCTGCATGGGGATTGAACTCACAACAACCTCGGAGTTATTAGCACCATGCTCTAACCAACTGAGCTAATCTCAGAGTCAAACAGTAGATTTTGTAATTTTATAGCACATTTATAAATAAGAGACAAAAAGAAGCAGTTTTTAGTGAATTTAGGAAAGAAGTAATTAGCAAAAATTTTTGATATGTAGTTTCCAAAAAATGAACATAAATACTTGTAGGTATCTTAAGAATGAGATTATTTTCTAATGCTGAATATTATTATTTCAGCTATTATGTATCTGGTGATTCAAATCCCATTATATTTTTATACATTTTTAATTAACACCTTGCCTAGACATCAGATTATATTTTGATCTAGGTTTTGAAATAGTTTTCCAGAAAGTGCAGGTTTTCCTTATCAGCTCACACCTGTCTTGAAGCCAGAACAGAGTGTTGCAAATAATTTAATAAAGAAGGAAACAAAGCTACTAGCTCCCTTTTATCTCATAATCTACAGTCAGATGGTGACCTGTCAGTGCTGGCAAGGAGAAATGAGGCTGATGGTTGATTGATTGGAGAATGCTTTGGCAATTGGACAGTGTTCTGAGGCAATGCAGCAAGTAGCTTTGGTTTTAATAACTTTCTATTACACACTCTTCTTGTGGCACAAGCAAAACAAGCTTTGATTTATTTTTGATAGATCTTCTCCCCACCAGTTTTAAAACTCATTCCTCGAGAAACACCTGAAGCTATTTTATTGCTTCCATGAAAGTATTAAGTGGCTTCAGGTGTAGAATCCCTCCATGTTTCACCATTAGTAAGAGAATTCGCTTGCTAAAAGGTGTTTCTCCGCTATTTTAACTTTTGAAAAACACTCAGATAATCTGTATTTTTTGGTGTGCATTGAATAAAAACATTAAAAATGCACAAAGACCTGAGGTTATTTTGACAGATAGCTGCAAAAATTTCCAGGAATCTTCTGGCTTATATTAAAGTTTCATCACAATATACTGACATTCTGTCTTGAGTAAAATAGCTTCCAACAAACCATCTGTTAAGCTTTCATTTTTAACCTGATAAAGGTCTAAATTCTCAGGTTTGATATCAACCAATCCATGTCAGTTTATCTGAAAAGAGAATTTTATCTTAGGTTTACTACTGTGAACCAGTAGATTTCTTAACTGTTTGTTTGTGAAATCCAGCCTCATGTCAAACAATAATTAAGTTGTATAGCTTTGTTGAAACCTCACTTATGTTTAGGGAAAAAATCAGCAAGGAGGGAAAAAGAAGTACAGGAAAGAGAAAGATTGGATGCTGACTGACAGGGAAAGGATGACAGAAATTCCATGTGAAAAACAGAGACATTTGGAGCAGGTAAAGAAGCATTGTTTGTGGAGTGTTGCCATCCAGGGTGAAAAAGGGTGAATGGCACACATGAGTTATGGCTGGGAATGCACAATTTAGGAGTGGAGGTGCTGGGGAAGCTCCTTTTCCAGAGACAAAGTGGGAGAGAAGCTGGGGACGGGGAATGAACAAATACATTAAGCAGGAATGAACTAATACATTAACAAATACATATCAGCAAAGACTGTGGAACATAGGAGCTGACACTGGAGGAAGGATACATCAGGGCAGGATTGACAAAACTGTGACTCAAAGCACATTTGCATAGGAATGAACCTGGGTGGAAACATATTTATGGGGATAAGGCCAAAAGAATTTTAAGTGGTAAGAGCACTGTTATCTAGGGATGCAGTCCTGAAAATGCATTCTTGGATGCCATCCACTAATTTGCAAACACACACCATTTTTTCCGCTCCCACGTGGGTTCTTGGAATGACTTGGGATATGAAGTAACACCTGGGTTTGTACCCATCGTACTCTTTGTCAGGTAACAGGTGTTTTCACATCTTTTTCACGAGCTGATGGAAGATTAAAACCAGTTAATCTTATGTGAACTAAATAGCCCTCAGTAGATGCCTGTTTTCACTGACTGTAGAAGGTACCATACAGCCAAGGAGGCTTCTAAATTTGCCTCAGTTATTACATGCCTAAAACTAGAAGTGATAAATCCTGTCCTGAATCAGACTGTGGTTTCCCCCTCTTTTGTGATAGAAACTGAGAGAAACAATCACCAGAGGAAAAAAGACATAGCCTGGGGGATAGGATTATTTTCAGTTGTAGTGATGACTGCTTATTTATATCAGATTTTTATCATCTGGACAAATAGCTGTGTCCCCTTCTGTCCACATGACCAGCAGAAAGCTCTTGTTACCTGCCATCCACAAGCAGTGAGATGTCACAGTACAAATGAAACTCGGCGGTCAACAACCATCTGCTATGAGTGAACCCATCATAGTGGTCTATTTCTGACAGCTGCATCTCAAGGTTTTTAGATTGTGTATGCATCAAATGGGCACTTAAGCTGGTGGCACATGCAGCTGACCTTGGTTCCAGACACTGGCCATGCCTGGAGCCACCTGGATGTAGAGTTTATGCAAACATACCCCAGCAGCCATGAAGCAAGTAGCTACCTTGGTAAGAAAAGCGGACAAATATCTATGAGAAAGGCATGTATTTTCCCTTCTGTCTTGAGTGAGGATATGTGTGAGAGGTGAAATACCCTTTTCTCAAAAAAGATTGAGAAAATGAATATTCAATTTAATTACGTACTTGGAGATTTATTTTCACAAAGCACTGTGATTAAGTATACATGGAAGAAGATTGTCAAACTTTACACTGGCTGTCCTAGTTGAAAGTCTGAACTTTCAACTACTCTTTGTGTCCTGTGTAAGATGTAGGAAATATTTATGGCTTTAATATTCTGAACATGCAGCTACATTGTAATTTTCCACCATGGCAGCTGTTTCTGGATTCCTCCATGGCCTTCTCCGTTTTATATTGAAGAAATTTTATAGGGAAGATATAGTGCTCAGTTCCTAATTATGATACCTTGATCACAGGGCTCTGATCAGGCTCTATTTAGGGAGAGTAACAGTGGATACAGCTATAAATATTGCAGCTGTTCTCTTAACTGAGATCTTAAATCATATCTTTTATTGCTTATTTTTTAAAATATCTGTTTGGTTCACAATTTTCTTAGTGTTACATTGATTTAATTACTTTGATTTATGTGTGTTTTGATGTCTGATTAGAGCATTGTTTACATGCATTTGGTCCTCAAAAGTCCATTAAATGAGTCTTCAATCGATTAAATCAAATTTTATTGTACAAACAACTGCCTTTGTAAATAAAAATAAATATGCAATCATTACATTTAATTACAACTGAGAAATGAAGATAATATGAACTTATTAGATGTCAGACAAAAGCATTGATATGCCTAGAAAATACTCTTCAAGTTTTATATTCATATAGGGCTGGAATTGAGTTTGATAATAGGATTTGTCTTTATTCTGTGCAGGCACTGACAACACAAATAGCAGCCTTAGTTTAAGATAACTGGTAATGGTACAGCAGGTTGCTTGTTCAGATAATGTGGCAGAACCTTCCTTCCAGAATGCAACAGACAAGGAAATGTGTTCTAGAATTAATATTTGTGGGCTTTGATGCAGTTCCTGCTCTACCAAAGATTTCTTTTTGACTTTCAAGTTGCCACATATACCCACACACCTAATACCTATCCCTTTCCAAAGCAGCCAAATATTTACTATATTCTAGTCTTCAATTTGCTCGCCTGTTAAAAAGGGGGGACCATTTGCTAGCAAGGTTAATAATGTAAAGACTGCAAGGTAGTTTAGATATTATTATGAGGAGATCTCTATCACGGACTGAAGTAAAGAATGAAAGGAAATAGCTCATTTCTCTGCATGAGCTGGAAGGTGAGCTAGCAAGGACATTTCATTGCTGCATTTCACATGGTCCTTGGTCTGAATTAAAAGAATGCAAATGTGGCTCCAGTGGTTTTTTATCGATGTGTCCCAAAAGCTACCTCAGCTACTGAGATTTAGGGTGTCACACTAGAAATAAGGGATCCAGTACTCGATAGAGAGAGTGCCCAGACACTGGGCAAGCATTTGAATGACTTGTCAAGGCCCCATTTGCATAACAGAGACATAAAACATTTCTCATGCCATCTAATTCCAGCTGGCATTTGCATTCTAATCAATATGAACTTCATATTTAAAGTCTGACTACTCATACACTCTGCTAACATCCACATGGCCTTTGAGCATTACTTTTTATCTGGCATTTTGAATAATCATGTCCCATTCCTGACCTGAGCATCTCTCCGTGTAGCTGTAACTACTGTGGCCATGTCCACAGCTCTGCTACTGGTGACCTAAGCAGCTTCTTTTATGTTCTTAGCAAGAAAGGATGGCATATTATTTTCCCTTGTGATAAGTATTAATCACTCTGTGGTAAAGTGCTTACAGTGTGTGAAGTCGCCTGCTGGCAGGCCTTGTGAGCAGTTTATCACTGACTCCTGCTTCGTTAAATGTCGAGGCTTTCAAAAATAAATTGCTCTCTTTTTTGAAATTACACATTTACATATTTGACTCTACGACTGCAAAAATCTACTAAGCAGTAAGAGAAGGCAGCAACTTGTTCATCACCCAACTTTTTCTAATTCTCATTTTGTTCAATGCCTGATGCAATGAGTTTCATTTCTGGCCTGGGCTGACTGATGCTGGCACAGAATACCAGCCCTTGCTCTATAAGAAAACCTGACATAGAGTCAGCCTGTGCTCAACTAGACCAAGGTTTAGCTGTGCCAAACGTTTGACATTATTTGTTTGTGTAATTTGAGTTCGATCTTTTTCACAGAATGACTAGAACTTCAGGGTTCAAATACAAATATGATATTATGTCTACATACACTTGGGTGTATGTAGACAGTAGATATAGCTATAAGATACTAGGAGTGAAATTAATGGGAATAGAATGTGCTCAAAGTAACTTAGGCAAGAGGTGTGTAATTTAACTGAAGCATTACAAATGCAAGTTGATGCATATAAGACTTTAAAAAGTATTTTATTCCTTTTTGTCACTAATGCATTCAGAGACCAATTATTAAGTTGAATGGAACTGACTCCATCCAGTAAATATACTAACACTGCAAAGATTAACATACTGCTTGAGCTTGATAACATGTGATTCATTAAAATTACCAGCAATACTTTGAAGAATCATGCTAAAACACAGAATTAAAACCCTTGTGCCTCTTGTCTGTCTTGAACTAATGTAATTCTCTTAATAGGAAAGTCATTGTCACGTATAATCTTCAGTGACTGGTATCATGATTGATTTTGAAAATAAACATTTTAACTTTTCATTAATGCAACTCTTGTCACTCAAAACACTGAAGTAATTGAAATTTTTGTTTGAATAATAAATGGACTATGGAAAAATTACAAGTTTTATGTTTAATTTAGTTAATGACTTAAATATGCTGTTCTTCTGCTGTGATATACTTTAAATCACTGTACTATGAATTTCTTTGCCTTGATTATCACCATAATTTGTTTGCTATCGTAACTTACACGCTGCAAGTACTATATTGAGTTATGTAACCTATGTACTTGTAAAAAAATTGTAATTTAATTTAAGAATTGTTGTATTGTGCAGAAAAGGTGCAGAGCAGCATAAATGTGTGTAATAAAATGCGCTAACCAATGGTAATTCAATTTCAGAATCAGGAAATTAATCACAGTAGTTCAGTTAGGTTTACACTTTTCTTTTTATGCATAACATGACACTGATCATAGCATCTTCATGCCAGTAGTGATGAGGGCAAGGCAAATGGATTTCAATGGAAAGATCCCTCTCCTTTCCTTCCCTCTCTCCTTCGCTGTCAAATTAAGCCACAGTTTCATTAAAACTATAAGGTCTTCCTAGTCTGATAGTATTTTCTGTTGTATCTTCCTACTTGTTTGAGACTTGTAATTTATTCTTAAACCCACATAAACTAAACACCCTGGAATTCGACTCCCTGCCACCCTACCTCCCTCCCAAGGGTTGTGTTGGAATAAGGACACACTGACACCACACCACAAGGGAGACATGGACAGCCAGACACGAGAAACAAAGCTGTAATTGCTTCTCGAGTCCCAGTACAATGATACTAGTCCCTTAGGTTTCCAGGAGCAATATTAATTCTTAATCATCCCCATTGTACTTCCTCTGAATAATTGGTAATAATCTGAAAACAGTCTTTTGCGGTGTTTCTCTTTGTTTGAATAGTCACAGAAAATGGATAGGCAAAGAAAAATTGTTTTTGTATTTTTCTAAACACAAACCCTGTTAGAGTGATAAAAGATTTCCTAGACAAGAAAAAAACCCAAACAATAAACAATCAGTGCAATTACATCTGCTACTCATGTTGAAGTATATGTTTTCCAGAGGAATGACGACTGTCATCCCTTTGAGTATTCTGCACCTGTTGCTATCAGTGCTTTTGTAGCTCTTGGAACTTAGCTTCAAATGAGGTCCAAAAATACTTGATTTTTACAAAGTTCGAAAAGACAGAAATATTTGTAGTCTCTTATATAGTTTTTTTGTTTGGTTGTTTTCTTAGTTGTTGTTTTTGTTTTGTTGTTTTTTATTTTAAGCCTGCTTTGGTAAAGTAGTCCACTAAATCCCACTGGGGTGTATGTCCTGATGTTTTGCTTTTCCTGTTTTCGGTTCCATGTGGGTAGATAAAAAACTTTTTTTTTGTATACGCCTTTTCTTGCTGGTTAAAACAGGGCAGTAATTGTTTGTAGCCTGGGGTGTTCAGTTATTGGGTTTGAGAAATCCAAATTAAGGACTTGAATACAAAGTTGTTTGTAATAAGCTCACTGCCAAATCTTTATCCATAGCCACTCTGATTTCAGACTCAATAAGCTACTGCCCAAAAAGGCCTAAGGGATGAATTTATGTCCTGGCACGAGACAAGAGGATTTAACTCTTTGTGATCATATAAAAAACATTTTTTGTTGTTGTTGTGTTTTTCTTTTTGTTTGTTTGTTTTTTAGTTTGTATGGGTTGAAACCACAGAGCTCGCAATTTTTTTTGCTAATCCTGTACTGGTCTCAAGAACAGGAGTGGGAATTGAAATGTCTTTAAAGCAACTTTGCACAGACCTTGACATCAATTAAGCCACTTTCACAGCTACTTTAACTTACTCCCCACTTCCTAGGACCCATTACACTCAAATTGAACAGAGAATCACCATCATATCAACAGCTACGCTCTCCTCTGGCTCTGAGGCTTCTATTTAGTCTACAAATGATATTTTTTCACCAGGCTCTAAGACATTAACTATGTCACATGGACTGTTTTCTACTTTTTCTTATGACTCACAGAAAAGCTGATTCTGTGGGCTTAGTAGCTCTGAGTATTTTATTGTAGCTGTAGGAAAGAAACTTAAGATCACTGAGTTCTGTACGTATAGGTGAAAGAAAAATTAGTATAGATTTTACATACAGGTGAATGCAAAATAGTATACATTTCAGTATTTTTGACCAATATTAATTTTTCTTAACTTTTGAACAAACACTGACTTTGAATAGCTATTTCTGTTATAGATCAGTAATTTTCATTTTATATGTGCCAAAAGGAAATGCGAGAGAGGTTCGTTGCTAATTAAAATGAATCCTATGAAAAGTGTAGATAAAGATGAAAGCTCATAAAAAGTAACTGTAGAAGGCAGAAAGGTATCTGACTTCTTGCATGTTGATGAAGACTCATCCAGTAACTGTATGTGACATAAAGTAATTGTAAGTCCACCTCAAGGTAAATAAATAGCATCCTGTAGAGGGAACTTTTACTCATCTCCATGACACACAGTGATTTTTATAGCCTGGTCTTGTCCGCCACTTGCTCTTTTCAAAAGGGGAAGAACTTTTAGGTGAGACCACTAAGTCACATAGGTATTCATGTTTTCATCTTGTCATTAGAGTCCAGTCGTTCATTTACTGGAAACACCTTTTAGCCTTCACACCATTTGGGAACACCTATGTCTTTTTTTAATCTTGAAGACTTCAACCACATTGCAATGGTGGGCTTCTCTTTAGATGGTTTAGAGTATGGAGCAGAACGAGTGAAGACATAAGTTTCAGGCTTATGATTCTCTCTCAGCAAATATGGGAAGTGAATCTGGAAAAAACTGATGTATCAGTGTTCAAGAACATTTTCCAGTGTAAAGCACATGTGCCATTTCTCATGCTTCGCTCCTTTGGGGATTTGGTTGTTTCTAATGGCCCTCTGGACACTCCAGGAAGTCAAAGTACCTGAAATACCAAGTCTCCTTAAAAATCTGATGTTAAATTGAAAGAAGTCTTGACAGACACTCCTCATCTGAGATTTCTGTGAAGTTTCATAAATGCTCAAAACACCTGAGGAGAAGGTCACGGTTTGGACTCACTCGTAACACAGACTTTGAAGTGTCTGTTGAGTAAAATGATCACAGATTTTGTAGAAATATCTTTTATGCCAAATAACTAAGGATGTTTGCTTTAATTAACCCACAGTATGTGGGATGGAGGGAAAAGTGAGAGAAAAATGAGCTAAAATGAATTCTGAATGGAAAGAAAAATAAGTATTGGGAATAATCAGTCAAAAAGATCCTGAGTGACTTTCTGCACCTTCTTTCATCTCAAGAATGAATGAGTAGCACAGAAGATATAACATTACAGTAGGAAAATTTAATATTCTGGTGTCTGTCACAATGATTGTTATTTGTATAACTCTCCAACAGGAAAAGCTAGGAGAAACTTTTTCCACTGTGTTTCCAACTCCTAGACGGAACAGTTAAGAATAGGGTGATCTAGAAATGGTGAATGTCAGAGCAACTACCCAGAAATTTTCTGGCTCTGAAGCCCCTTTGCTTGAAAGTGCAGTCTTGTTGTTGTATTAGCAGGGACCAAAGGATGCGGCAGCACAGCAATCCAGTGAGAGAATGAATTATTTATTAATTTACAATACCATTTATATATCCTGGCTCCATAAAATGATTTGACAGAGTTCACAGGGTGATTAGTCTAAGCCCTAGAGACCCATTTAAAAATATTATGTTACTGTACTGGAAACGTAACTGGACAAAACACCAGGTGTGAATGCTATTTACAAAACCTTACTGTTTACATTTTGCATAGTAAAGGAAAATTCTCAGAAAATTAGTGCAAGAAGATGGAAAATCCTTCTGCTAGCAGCACTTCAGTATCCACACAGTCTCAGTGATCTTCTGCTGTTTATGCTTTCCTGCAATTTATGTTTTCTGAAGATACTTTGGTTTTTAGTAGTTGATATTTTCCCATATAAGGTTCTTTCAGTGAAGACTATCTACTTGTACGCTGTCTAGCCAAACTCTTAAGTAATGCTGTTACAAGTTTAGCTCTTCTCCGTGGCTCATTTTTCTCAGATACAAACCTATTTGTATTGAGGTTTTTCTTTGTTTTGGTTTTTGAGGGCTTTTTCTGTTTGTTTCTGAAAAATATTCTGAATATCCCTGAAAGTATGTGTTGGAGCCATGCCCGTGACTCTGAAAGACAAAATTAGAATTTGGCAAAAGTGTTCTCACAATTTTGCACAGAAATCATTTATTGCACATCTTAGGATTTTGTTTCAGTAAAATCTCTAGCTACCACATCTTTTAATATATATTTTTTTATATCTATTACTCAGCAAGAATGATTACTTTGTAATATTAAACTTTTCCTTCTTACAGTAAAGGCAATACTCAATGTAAAAGACTGGGACTGAGTCTGGAACAGCAGAATGCTTTAATTGCTTCCCACAAAATTAATTGATCAACTGTTGAATTGAATATGAGGCAGAATATGAAATAGACAATAGATAATTGGTCTTTTTCCATTGTTGGAATGTAGGATGATAATTTTAATACAACAGTTTGGGGAAATTGTTATGCACATACATGAATGCATATATACATATATATATATATATATGTACGGAAAAATGTCGGAACACATTCAGGCACATATTTTTGTTGAAATGTTAAAAAATTATGCCGCTTTGCCAGGAGCCAAAGTGAGACAGGATAATAGAATACTAGGATTTTTCCCTCTCTCCTATGTGTAAAAATGTCCACCTTATAGCTTTACGTAAGTGTGCAAAGGGACATGCATATTTCTTCTGTTTTCAAATATATTTGCATAGGTGTGCATGTGTACATTGAAAAATATGTAAGTAAAAGAATACGTATGTCCATCTAAGCTTGTATACATACAGAACATGTCCCAAAACAAAGATGCAGACAGTAAAATGTACCAGTCCTGACAATCCCAAAAATCTTGCTTCTCAGAAGTTTCTTTTCTGATTCTCAGTTTTCTTTTTCTATATCCTTTTACACAATAATAAAAACCCCACCATGACTGAGGGCTCCCAGCCAAGCTTGCTTCAGGGTTATCAGTGCAGCAAAGCTTGACCTTGCTGTGTAGGAAATCTGTTTCAAATTAGAGCTTGCTCATAGCACTGCACAAGCCAATCAATTAAAGTGAAGAAAAAAAAAAGAAAGGAAAGAAGAGAAAAGTGAACACATTAAAGAGAAGATAACTTTCAGTTCAATGCCATTAGTTGTATTTTTCTTGGGTTGTGTGTAGATTCACTCTACACTATGCTTTAATTGTGCCTCCATTCTTGATGTTTTCCTCTGTCGTCCCAAAGAGTCACTTGCCTCCTGCCAGCTGCCATAGGCCTGTGCCAAAGGAGTGATTTCTTAACTGAAAGTGTATTGAGTCTGGCTGAGATGGAGCTTTTTTCCCTGTAGCAGCCCTCGCAGTGCTGAGCTTTGCATTGGTGGCTAGGAAGGTGCTGGTAACAATCCCTGTTTTGGGCACAGCTCAGCAGCACTGGCACAGAATCAGCACTGTCTCTCCAACGTTCACACATCACCAGCAGCTTGGGGGTGGGTAAGATCCTGCGAGGAAGCACAGCCAGGATAACTAACCCAAACTGACCGAAGGAATATTCCACACCATATAATGTCTGCTCAACCACAAAAACTGAGAGAAAGGAGGAGGAAGAGAAAATGTGTTATTACAGTGTTTGTTGTCCAAAGCAACCACATACTGAAGGCCAGCTTCATAGGAAGTGGCTGGGCATTGCCTGCCTGCTGATAGGAAGTACAGAATAAAAACTATTTTTTCCTTTGCTTTCATGCACAACATTTGCTTTTACTTTATTAAACTGCCTTTACCTTGGGCCATGAGGGTTTTTTTCCCCATCTTATTTCCTCTCCCTCGTGCCCCGTGCTGTTGAGGATGGGAGTGATAGACTGGCTTGGTGGGAACCAGACAAGGTTAACCCAGCACAGAAAGTAAAGGCCTTGTGAGAACTGCCATGAAGCTCATTATACTCAGTGCAGCTGGCAGGTTCCTCCAGTGCAAAACATTACTACAAGTCACTTTTCTGGCTAGTCACCCTCATATATAGTGAAAGAAGATATAATATACTTGAAATCTTTATTTGGTGGTGGTTAGAGTTGCTTTTTTATTGACTCTTTGTTCAGGCCTAGCCTTTGAGAATAAATAAATTACTCCCCATTTAGCAAATTTCAGCAGAATTCTAGGGTCTTTGGACCAAAAAAAAAGAGGTGATAAATTGGAAGCTCTGAGAAGTTTATTCATAAATATTCCCTCTATTTCATTTAAGACTTTTTTTCCTATTTTAAACATATATTTACACACAGGTTAATTTGCATCTTTGGTAGAGCTTTTATATGGAAGGAAGTCATAACACAATAGTTTTTCTAAGTATTATTTTCAGCCCAAGAAAAAAATCAAGAGAGAACAGTATAAGAAAAGACAGAATTTCCTTCTACTGGGAAAAGAAGAGGATATTTAAAGTCTCTGCCCTGAATTTTCATTTTTTACCATCCAAAATAGAACAAGCGCCCCCTCCCTTTTCCTAAGCTTTATTTTTGCTAGGAATATTTATGGATTTGTTGGGACCAGAGCAGCTCTCCAATTGTTTTTATTTAGAGAGAAAACCAGAGAAAGTTCTAGCACTCAAGACTATATATCTTAAATGACTCAGATAAACGTTTTTAGTAAATGCCTTTTCCTTTTTATATTCGAACGCAGATCAGCAGAAAGTAAAATGCCTTTCCTCTCTGATGATGTCTGAGCTCACAAGGGGAATAAATTCTGTTACTGTGAACCAATTCCTAAGTGGGATAAAAAATTCTTGACTTAAATTCAGCTACTTAAAATTCAGTTTACTGAGATGTTTTATGATCACAAACCATAAAGCTTGGCAGCAAAGCTGCCCAGAGGATAACTGCATTAACTTTTATTCTATTTTGGTTCTGGGGAGGTAGTTTAGAAAAGAAGATTCTTTCCTTTTAGGCTTATTGTTCAAGAGGTTTAAATCATGATATTTATGAAATCTCTGTTTAAAATGGATGTGAGTTGAACTAATGTATTATACAGATGTGTGTGTCATTTATGGCTTCTAATTAGCAAAATGCTCTTCTAGTTTTCCTCTATGAGGCCAGTTGGAATTGAAGATCAGTGTATTTTTTCCAGTGAAATGAACAAATACATTGATCTAAAAAACAAACACTATTCTTTTTAAAGAAGATTTCAGTACACTGAAAATGAGAAGTCCATTCAAGAGTTTCACTGCAAATTCCGAATCAAATTAGATGTTCTTTTTATTAGTCAGCAAGATACACTACAGTAAATTGATGCTTGTCTTCACTGCTTTCACTGCTTGCTGCTGCTTGCTTCACTGCTTAGCTGTTTGCTTTTTGCTGCTCTAAGCAATGCACAAATCAAAGCAAAAAAATCAAGATGCCTTTCTCTTCATCATTTCTCTGTGTCTTACTGTGTCTTCTGGTTGTCACCTCACTTGTCTGAGCTCCTGGGTCTTTTTACTTCTTTCCTGTTATCTACGTTGTCAAACACTGTCTTTAATTCAATCATAATGCCTCATAATATACAGCTGTGCAGATCTGGATATAAAAAAAGCTGATTGACCTTGAGTCCTACTAGTTTCAATGAGGATTGATAAAATCCTTCTATCAAATTCCATCCTTTTAAATGTATAAATGATGGAAAGAAGAAAGTGGACAATTGCATATATTTATTAAGGCTTTGCAATATAAGCTTAAAATATGTGATTAAATATATTTGGCCTAGCAGTAATGTTGTTTGAAACTGCTGGGTGAATATGAAAGCTTGGAATATTGCCACGGTACCTTGCTTGCTCCAGCTAGCAGGGCTGACCCAGGCACCGGGCAATCCACGCCCGCTCCGGGGGAGCAGATGGAAGCAGATCACAGCGCAGGAGGGCGGGTGAAGTCCCTGCAAGGGTTTGCCGTGCCCACTGGTGGCGAGGGCGCGCCGAGGAGGAAAGGAACGAGGTGGAGGGGCTTCTTGGGAGCAAGAAAGTGTTTCTTGAACTCAAGAGCGCAGTGCAGAGGCCAAAAAATGATGGTGAGGTGGGGTTTTATACCCCTACAGCAGAGGCGGGGAAAACTCACAGCAACCAATCATGAGATCACAAGGTGCCAGTGCAAAGGCGGGGAGAAGGAACCCCAACCAATGGCAGAAGGGGAGGCGGGGAGGATTAACGGGGGCCAATCAGCAGCCAAATAAGGTAGAACTTTCTAGCAAGGAAACCAAATATGGAGGGAGAAGGGCAGAGATGGCAGTGTCCAGTGACCAGGATTAGTGCCCTTGGGATGCAGGAGCATTAAACCAGTGGGTGTTTTGGACCTGCTGGCTTGACTGACCATTACCATGGTCACTGCTCACCACAACAGAGTATGTCAGAGCTACTGTGAAAGTGTCTAGCTATTAATTTCCAAAAGAATTCATTGTGAAAATATGCACATCTGGATAGAATGAAAAATGTTTTGGATGTCTGTAAAAGTGAACAAATACATACAGAACTGGGTGTTCTGAGAACTTTTTTTCTGCAATCTTCACCAAATTTATGTGGAAGTTTGTTAGTGTCCTAGTGTGTTTCTTTTCCCATTCCCCAGGGTTAATTTGAGTGAACAAAATTTGACGGAGAGTTTCTTATTCCTTCTAATAAGGATCTAAATTTAAAATTAAAATTTAAATAGAAATAATATTTTGTTTTAAGATGCAGAGCAGTAGAAACCCTAACCTTTTTCTGTCTCATTATTTGTGTTTACTTTGTTTACTATTGTTGTGCAAAAGAAGTTGCATCTGTGCTTTCACAGAATCACAGAATTGTAGAAGGTATAAGGTTGGAAGGGACCACAGTGGGTCATCCAGTCCAACCTCCCTGCTCAGGCAGGGTCATCCTAGAGCATATTGCACAGGATTGCACTCAGACAATTCTTGAGTATCTTCAGTGAGGAAAAGTCCACACCCTCTCTGGACAATCTGTTCCAGTGCTTGGTCACCCATACATTGAAGAAGTTCTTCCTCATGTTCAGATATAGACACTGGTGGGGTCTGCTCTCAGTTGCCTCTTTTCAAGAGTGAACAGGCCCAACTCTCCCCACCTATCCTCCTAAGACAGAAGCCCCAGTCCTGGTTGAAAACAAAGAATTATATAATGGACACGGACTCTGAGACACCCAAGATGATGTAAAAAACCACAGGAGCTCAATGCAGTTTAGATATCTGTTGATTTTGCCTCAGTATACCTTCACTGCACATTGCCAGTCTACTGTCACAAATGAGTGGTCTGGTCCCTTAAAGAACCTCTGTCAAATTTGTTGGCGAATGTAGAATTTGATGTGAATTTGTGAAAGTACAACTTTGTAGAGTTAAATGGAAAGGGTCACTCCATTACTTACTACACAAATTAAAGCACACAAAGTAAGCAATTAGAAACAATTTGCTATGATTTGCATGGAAGACGGGAACGCAAAAAGGGGTAAGGGTGCAAAGGATATGGATGCAAAGATAAGCGTGCAAAATGGCTTACCAGTACTAAATTATTGAATACTTTATTGTTTACAAAGTGATTTGATAGGATTCACTACAATTAAAACAATTATTTAACTATAGATTTGAGATTCTACCATTCATACCATAATCAGTTCACACACGCAGAGGTACAACTATGTGTACATCTATTTCTGTGTGTGAAAAGGTACCTATCAAAAATTCCAATCAGGTTCAGTGAAATACTCACATCAAATCCTTTCCCAACAGGCAAGGATTGCACCTTGAAGAATTGCATGGGAGGGGTTGTCAGCCTAGGTCTCATCATCAACAATGGTCCTTCCAGTACTGTAAACTTGGGGATCTGGGAAGTCTGAGAGGTGTCCTAGCGAGAGGGAAGTGCTGGTGCAGCCTACTGTGGTCCAGGAGAAAGAAAAGGGCCTCACTTAGCACTGCTGTTTGTAGGGTCACAGGATGACTGGCTTTGGTCACCAGTAAGTTTTCATCCTGGCCATAGTCCAAATTGATAACTACTGCACCTTTTTCCCACAGTGCAGTAACAATGATGCTGTTCCACTCAAGCTACAATGATCCCAATGATGCCACTCCACTCGAGCTATCATTCAGGTAAATGGTTTACCATGGCTACAAAGGGTAATTGTTTGTCCTTTGTTTCCTTGGTTGGGCAGCTGATGTTTCTGGTTGATCCCACCTTTACCATGCAAGAGCTTCTGGTATGATCAGACTGAACTCATGGCTCAATTGGTATAGTCAAGGGCCACTTCACACTCAGCTGGCTCAGTCAAGGCTTATCAGGAGATTGTGAAATTGTAGAGCAGGCCTGAGAAAGAGCCAAGGCGGGGGGGATGCACCACCACATTTATGCATTTTCTTTTCTGTCTTTAAAATTCCAGAAGGTGAGTTTAACGAAAATGAGAAGTGTTTGAATTTAAAGCAGAAAACAAGAAAGTTTGAGGTCAGAAGCCAGGAAGTGTTGAAAGCTTCCTATCTGTTTCCATGACCCTTTTTTCAGTTTTGTTGGGTGATTAGCTTGCATGCAGATGAGAAGAGTAGATTAATCATACAGTGGGAAACACAACAAAAATCTCAGCATGCTATTTTGACTGCTGTAGAGCATGTTACTGTGTGGGTCTGGTGTGTAGCTTTGCTTTCCTCTCATTTAACAAAGCAACAGAGCCTCATGCGCTGTTAATATATTATAGGAGTGGAACACACAAATGAAGATCACTTACCTTTAATAATGCAATCTCCTTTTTATTCTATCATTTAATAAAAATAGGCAAGATTGAAAACTTTTGACGACACTGATGGTATGATCTATAGCAGTGTGATAAAATTGACACTACTTCAATGTAACTTAATCTAGTTTAACTAATTGTATTGAAGGAAATATTGATATTCATGTCAGCAAGCTTGATGCTTAAATGCATCATCTAAATGAGGTCTTACTTCATTAAAAAGTGAATAAAGGACTTGACACAAATAAATAAATTAATCTGTCAAGTCCAGAAATGAGGCTTTCAAAATGATTCTAGGATTTTATTTAAGATTTTTCTTGGAGAATTTGAAGGTGGCCTTAATTACAGATGTCATGTGTAATATTCATAAGAACGTACAGAATTCCAAAATTGATTATAACAATCAAACTGCTTTCATTCTGATTTGAAATCAAGTAATTTCTTAGGTTTCAGGGTGAAGCAAGCATAAATTTGTGAGCATGGCTTAAATATGGTACAAGTCCAGGTTTCCTGGGAGTGTCTGTTGATCTTAGATCTGATTTAACCAACCACATTTTAGACCTCTAGAATTTAGATGATAATTTCTTTAGTTATAATCATGTTCTGAAACAGGTATTTAAGACAGGTGAATATTCTCACTATGTGCCTGTGCCTCTTACTGAGTATAAGGGGGTTTCTAATTTATCCTAGATGCCTAGCAATCTAAAAATTAGTTAAGTGAAATAACTCTGAGCTTGGTGTAAAGCCCATAATTTCTTAATAATTAGTCTTAAATATTCTCCCATGCTTCTGGTTATCATATTCACAAATGTTCTACTTAATGTTATTTAAATGCTCCTTTCATGTAATGGCACAGCCTGGTAATGACACAAAATTGGACAACCTCGGGTGCTACGACAGATAACTGAATACAGGTAGATTCACTCTACTTACTTAGAACTAATCTTTTGGATCTGTGAACTATTTTCTCAGAGTACTGTGAAGGGTGAGGGTACACCTCTGCCTGATCTGTGGGCCACAGGAGCACTTCCACAGGCTGAGAATCACATGTGCTGCTTTCTCTGCTCATTCCCTTAATTTTTTGGGAGCGTAGGCAGGTCGCATAGCCTGAGAAAGATTATGCTATGCTCTAGGTAGGATTGAATGATCAGGGGACCTGCCCTGAAGTATTCAGGCATGGGGGTTCACCAGGTAATGATCAAAGTAGTGGCATAGTTATAAATCAAATCTTATAGGCTGGGCACAGAACTTAGGTTAATGTATGGTTCCACCACTGGCTAAGGCCAATCCCATCAGTGGCAGTGGTAGCATTTGAGATAAGGTATTTAACAGGGTAAAAACATCTGTGCAGGAGCAATTTCAGCTGGAGAGAGGAGTGAGAATATGTGAGAGGAACACCTCTGCAGACACCAAAGTCAGTAAAGCAGGAGTGGGAGGAGGTGCTCCAGGTGCTGAAGCAGGGATTCCCCTGCAGCCCATGGTGTAGACCATGGTAAGACCCACAGGTGGCAGTGAAGGTAAAAATACCAACCAAATTCTGGGAAAAAGGGTACATAAAGAAATAGAGACAAAAACTTTTAGAGCTTTTGTCCAAAAAGGAAATACAGGCTTGACAGGTTTTGCAACTGATCTGAGCAGAAATGCTTTATTAACCTAACAGCAACAAAGGCTTTAAAACAGGTATTTTTTTTTCTCTCTTAGATTTTATAAGGAACATTTTAATAGTTCCTTCAGGTAACTGGTAGTTATTGTTGAACATAAGTAATGAGTGCTGGATCCTACAAGTTATGGTGATGTGTTGGATGTGATAAACCGATTTCTGTTTCTTATGATGAAAATCTGCTTTTATGTGTCAGTACTTTTTTATTTCAAAATACTTTTCATTTTCTATTGCATAGATGAGTTACAAGCTATAAAATACACATTATTTTTAGCACTGTGTTCCAGCCAGCCAGTCTGATGTGACTTCTATGGTGATAGTTCTGTATAAGATTAGGTGTAGTCTTGTTACACTGATTTTTTTTCACCTGCGTGTCTTTGAATGGACATATATACCAAAGCATGAAGACATATGGTGACAGTGGATGTGTTGTTCAGTACTACTCACTGACCGTTTAATTCTCACCTTTGTCTTTATACTGTTACAGACTTCTGTGAAATTTGCCTCACATTCAAAGGAATATAAGAACAGTATTCAAGAACCTGCTTGCTCATGTAATTGGCATTTACACAAAACCGGGCCCTCTTTTTCTGAACAAAAAAATCAAAAAGCTGATTGAGCTTCTACTTTAAGCATGATGAGGTTTCTCTCCCCAGATTCCAGGCTGAGCTGCAGAGCAGAATTCTTCTTCTGCTTAGAAACTGCCATATGGAAAGAATCATGGCATCTTTTCCTGAGACACTGGTGATTTTTGGTGCTCTTGATAAGTCAGAATGTATAGTTTCTTTTCTATACATATAGAAACATATATAGTTTCTTTTCTATAATCTTATAATTTTATGATCTTTAACTGTATGGCATATAGAACAGCAACAAAAATAGAAACTAGAAAGAACTTTGGAGGAACTTGTTTGCTCTGTTATGTAGTATGTGCTAAATCCAGACCATTTTCTTCTTCTGAACAGTTATGAAAGTAAATGCTTTTAAGGCTTTGGACCAAATCTCAAATTCTCTTAAATCCATATAGCTTTATCAAATTCAATACCATTACCTTGCTTCCCATACACTGAGAGTCTGTATCATTTTCCAGAACAAATTTCATCAACCTGATTTGTTACATGTGCAAAGGAGGTTATAGAACAGGAAAATCTTTTTAAGCTACTGTGATCTTTATATAAAAGAGACTTCCCTAAGTTAAAAAAAAAAAAAGAATTATCATTATAGTGTCCATTTTATTTTAGATTTACCAATTTCATTTTAGTTTTGTTTTCTTAGTGAGTTTTTTGTTCAACAAATGTCAGCTTCTTTCAAGTCACAGTCCTTCCATGATGATAAACTATCAAAACCAGAGAGGGGTATAGTTTCAAAGTAGTGCGTAGGCAGTATTAGCACAAATCCTGTTATACATGAACAGATTTTAGCACATACCTCCCTTGCAGTGCTTTGAAAATGTATCCTTTCATATAAAAATACCTGCATGGATGGCAATAGGGAGAACAGACTTTGTTTTGTTAGATTTCTGCATGTTTGAAGTGCCTAAAGTAATTCAAATTAACCCTTTTTGTAACAAACAAGGGAGAAGTCTGAAATTATACAAAAGTTGGCAGACATTTATTCAAAAACCCATATGCTTTGGTGAGATTTTTTTTCCAGCTTGATCCACTAATCCAACAAACATTAGAGAAGAAACATTAGAACTAACACAGAAAATACATCAGATCAATAAAAACTCAATCAAAAAAAGTGTGGTCAATATGGATGTGGAAGAAATCCCTTTTACTTATTTCACTAAGAATTACTTTTTCTTCATAAAACATGTACAAACCCATGAGCATTTGATGACATATTTTCAGCACATGATGAGAACATAACACATGAGCACAATAATTTTTTTTAATTAGCATTCTATAAACGGAACCCTGTCTACCAAATATCAGCATAAGATACTGTAGAATCAAATATCTTTCTATTCCTTAGGGTTAAAGATCATGCAATAGCCCTCTCTGATGGATATTTCTACCCAACGTTATTATGTTTCCTCCAGCTTTCCTCCAAAGCATGAAACTTCTGGAGATTATCTTATTGCATTTAATAGTAACTAGCTTCCATAATTCTTTCAACTGCTGCATAATTCAACATCTGTTTTGCCTTCTTTTAATATTTTTCCAAAATAATATTTAGTTCTCATAGATTACATGCATACATAAATATAATTTGCATGTATAGTCTTATATGTATTAGGTATAGAATTAATTATCATTTTATCCACTTTACATAGGCTGTCATTCAGTTCTGTTAAATCTTGCAACTTACATTTTGAGAACAAAGATGTCAGAAAAGCTGATTTTTTTTCTGTATTATTTGTTAGTTACTTTATAATTTTATATGAATTTGTCTTTCTCAGATGGACACAGAGCCAATGTATGACTTTGAACAGGTCACCTTCACTGGAAATTATTATGGAGAGAGGTAGAATTTAGAATTTCAGGTTAAAAAGAAATAGTGTTTTAATGCTCTAGTCAATTTTCTGATAGTACTCCCGTTTGATCAAACCCCTTTTTGTTCCAAAAAAGCTGCAAACATCTGTGCAAGCTGGACACACCCCTACCTGTACAGCAGGACACCTGCCTCCTGAATCAGCTTTGCCACAATTCAGAGGGATGCTCCAGCTTTGTGTCTAAGAAGCAGGTGCCTGTCTTACGTGTAGTAGCGTTGGTTATCACACTCATCATGTGGCATGAGGAAGATGCTATCTTCCATTTGTCAGGATCTTCAGACAGCATTTAGCTGGAATCACTGCAGTTTTGAACTGCTATTTGATCAAGAATAAGGTAGGACCTACTGGTTGCTTTGGGAAAGAGATATTTTTTTATATAGGTACACAGTTCTTTCTCTTCCTTGTTTAAGGGCTTTGGATATGGGGCAAAAATGGAAGAAGACTCCCACCATGAGAAGTTCAGCTACTTACTCATATCTGGCATTGTTTTGTCTGTGAGGGAATAGACAAATGGCTTTCCAACTGGGTGGGAACATATTGATCCTTCTAATCGAGCATCCTGGAGGGGAAAAAAGCACTTGAGGGTTGAAAAGCAAACATTCAGATGGATGCCATGTATATTGAACTGCATCTTCATAATTGCATATGCCTCATTTATGATGAAATTATGCGAAAATATTTTCTGCTTCTTAGACAATAATGTAAGACAAACCAATGTTTGGTACAGCACAGGTGGTATCCAAGCATTTTCTGGTTTACTACATCTTTTAGAAGCTTTAATTCATACAATGGAATACTGTACAATTATATCCCAGGGTGGTATTAGCTAAAAGTTGAACAGCTACTCTAAACTGGTGTTAGGATTAGCTTAGGAACCTGTCTGAAGACATAGATGGATCCTATGTAATTTGCTTTTCTATTTTACATCACTATTAAAAAAGCTATAGTCATGTGTGATGAATAGAATCCCAAAAGTTTTATGATATTCTCAGCTGTGAGCATGCAAGGAAGTGGATACCTTTTCTTTAGAGCACTTACACAACAACTTAAGCACATACCTAACACACTTGGTAAAAAAAAGGATTTATGCTTGTACTTGCAATCTCTGTAAGGATTATTCTGGAGACTTTTATAGCGCTATAGTCAGGTTGCATAAAAAATAACCAGAAAACGCGTGAAGATGGAATACTAAAGATTGGATATAATTCTCTATTAATATATTTGAGCTGATTCAACACCAAGTGAGAACAGTATTTCACTTTCACATTTTTCTTCTAAAGCAAGACACAGGGGTTCATTCCATTTTTCTCCTCTCTCCCTCTTCCCTGTAAGAAGCTTGCAGGCTCATCAAATTCACATATGCAAACAGACAAAAGCAATCCTCCTGGCCACCTAATTCTAATTCAAGCTGCTTTGCACAGCTACACTACTAAAAGGCCACATTCTTGCAGAATGATTGCCTTCTCTGCATACTTATTAACTAGCTTGGTGCCTGGAAATGTTTTTTCCTGTATTGCATAATAATTTTTATAAGTCCTTTTTAAAAAGAAAGTGTACCTTACCTGCATCACAGGTCTGGCTGTCATCCAACAACATATCACCTAGGTCAGACACACCTGATAACTGTGCAGTGAGTTATGTAGAATCTCCTAGTCCTTTATGGCATGAATCTCATTTAATTTAGCAGAACAGTACCTTACTACAGAACTAAAAAAATTAACTTTCAGGTGTTTCTGTAGCAGAAAAATTACATATCATTAACTTTTGTTATTAAAAACAAAAAAGAGAGAGGTAGAAAACATTTTCTATTAAAATCTAGACCTTACTTATATGATTCATGCAAGAACCTTTCTGACTTTGAATTCTACAAAATATTATTGGAGACTTCTCTTAGGAGCACATAAAGCAGTGCATATAGAAAACTACAGGAACACTCAATCCATAAGTACTGTTAGGACTTCATTTTGGATCATTACCTCCCTATCAGGACTTGAGGAATAATTCGCATCAGATGGTAGATTGAACAAATTTGTCCTTCTTGGCTTGTGAAATGGCAGTGAGCTGACTGGGATTCCCTCTGGTTTTTAGTATTTATTTATTTTATTTTATTACAGAATTCAGGTTTTTGTGTTTAATTGCACTTTATTACTTTTCCCCTATATTGAAATAATGGAAGACAAATGTTCTTTGTTTATCTGGCATAGCGGAAAGGGAAACATTATTTTACCTGTTGCACTGCTTCTCTTTGTCTTTCTCTTGGGATTTTGATTGCACAAACAACAGCTTTGGTGTGTGATTAGAAAGCTGAAAAATGCCCATCCACAAATAGTCTGAAGTATCCAAACTGACCAGTTCCTTCATCCCTTCCTCTGCTTTATTTCTTCCACCTTAATGAATAAGATAACATTGCAGTTGCCAACTGTTAAACTGATTGTGTTGTTAGTACCCACAATTCATTTTGTCTGAAATAAACCACATAGCTAACCACATGCTATGGAGGGCTTCAAAAATATAGTAATAGGTGTTGAAAATGTTGCTGGCAGATCATTAATTCAATTGGCCAATTTCCTGTGAAGCAGAGTTTTGGGAAATATGTTAGTCATGTCCTCTTCAGTTGGGAGACTGTCCCATCCAGTTTGAAGCTAGTATCTCTGTTCCTTAAGGATATTTGTACTGATTGAACATTTCCTAAGTTTTGTCGTGTATTTCATAAAAAGTGAGCTCAAACTACAACCTCTTCACCAATGCACATGCTTATAAGAAACACAAATTTTCAAATAATTTCATGGAATTTAATATCCTTGAAATTCTGGTTTCAGTGGATGGAAAGATTTAAAAGTTTTTGAGCATACAGGTGTAGGAGGGAGGCAGATGCTCAGATACACCTGCACACACAAAAGCAGAATATAGTTTCATAAAATTGCATCCTTGCAAGGTTTGGTTGCTAAGTTGCTGATTGTTACATAGAGTGGGTGGAAGTTCCTCTGTGTCAGGTTATAAGAAAAGAGGATAGTGAGGATGATGCAGGTTCTTATGATAAAATTTGGAAGTCTGTCTAGCTGTGTGTCAGTGCAAGGAAATAACAGGGAATATTTTCAACATGGTCACTGGAAAGCATGTAAACATGCCTGAGGCGATTTTTTAAATTCCTTTTTAATAGACAAAATGTAAAAATTTAGTATCTTGTCCTCCAGAAGTTAGATACTTACTGAAAATTATTTATAGAAGTTCCTTCTATGTCTGATAAAGAAAATAACTTCAGAGGGTGATTCAATGTGTTTCAAACATTTATGTTTTGCTTACTCAGAACGTATTAGGTACTAGCTTGGCATAGGTAGCTAAAGCTAGGTGGAATGAATCCCACCCACTAAGTATTATTATTTTCCATATATATTTTATATTTTCCATTTTCCATATTTTCTTCTATATTATCCTTAACCTTTTTCACCCGCAGCAGGTTTTTGCAGGAAGCTGGATAAGTACGGGTGGATCCACCCAACGTACCATTGTTATAACAGTCATAACTGACGTGCATTTTTTAATATGTTTCTATCAGGCACTATTAAAATATCTCTAGGAAACCTCAGTAGATTCTGGATGAGTGGAAAACATATTATATTATGAAACCGTATTATATGACTGGAAACTAGATTATATTACTAAATTTAAGACACATGTTTTAATGTTCTAGTGTTTCTGGAAGTCCTGATGATGCTGAGTGGAATTCTGTGTTTGCAGGATTGAGCCTTCTATGATATAAACAGAAAATATTTTCAGTCCAAAGAGAGATTACTGCCCTGAGCCTCTTATATAGAGTTATCCATGGATTGTCATCATGCAATAGAAAAATGGAAATTCATCACAATGAAGTATTTGTAAGATCTATAACAATCCAAATTCTTATGGAGATCACCAAGGATTTCCCTTGTAAAATCTAAAAGGCAGCACCACAGAATAGGCAGTATATTGGAATAGAAATGACGAAGTTGCTCTACATGACATTTCATTTCTGGATGGCAGCAAAGATCAATGTACTTGGCTGCACCTCCTGAATTAATGTCCCTTTCTACCAAGGAATAGAATACGGTTATACAGCTTCTTACTCTACATTTCAAGTCTCTCACCATAATGACAGAATATTCTGAGTTGGGAGGGACAAACAAACATCATCAAGTCCATGTCTTAAGTGAATGGCCTGAATGGATGAGGATTGAACCCTCACCCTTGGCATCATTAGCACTGTCCTCTAACCAATTAAATAATATCTCATGACTTTCAATGAAGTGGATACTTTTAGGGTAGTATCAATTTATAAAATAATTTAAATTATGATCTGTTGAGTTATTCTGCATTTCTGTTCCAAGCAGTATATTTCACTGCTAGAGAGCTCAAATGTCAATAAACACAAAATTCGGTGCTGCAATGTATTTTTCTACTAGCAGCTGCATGTGCAAATGAGGGGCAAATCATCATTATAGTATTAAATCATTTGAAATCTCCTAGAATAAAGGTCAGACTTTTTTTTTTTTTAATCAAGTTTTCTTGAAGAAAGAATAAAATGCTGTAATTCAGCATTTTGCAAAACAGCCCCTCTTTTGTCGTATTTATTTATGAAGTTGAAAAGCCTCTTTAGAAAATGTTTATGATAAACCTGTGATTCTTCTTCATTATAATCCACTTCAGTTTAGATAGAGTTTTTTTATTCAGATATATTTAGCTGAAATTAATATTTTCTAAATTTTTTAACCGAATGCTCTGTATTTAAAGCATTTAGTCTAGCAAAGCTTGCTTTTAAACAAGATTTTGTCTCCCTGAATGAAAAAAATACTTTGGATCTTCATTATTTTAAATTTTTTTGATAAATTTGACTTGACTTTCAGAGCTCCTGATGAATATCGTTGCACTAAGCTGTCTGGATGTAAAGCTCTGTATGTGATATGATATTAATACAGACTTCCTTGGTACAGTTGTAGGTTCTTTTATGGAAATTTTGACATGCTAAACACCTGTCTCACTATGGACAACTAAAAGAGTGTGTTTTGGGCTATAAAACACTAAAAATAATCTAGGCCTGTTCTCTAATTGTTGGGTTTTTGATGTGGGACATTTTATGATTGGGGGAGTTCTGCTGTACTTAAATACAGTAGAAGAAAAAGCTACAAATACTGTAATTTTAATTGAGCATATTCCTGCACATCAACATAATTTGAACTCCTCTTGGAGAAAAATAGCTGCCCAACATCAACTCCCACGCCTCCTTTAATTAAAGATTGCTAGATTTTTTTTTTTTTGCTGCTTGTATTGGACACCTACCAGGGCATTTGGTAAACAGGCCTGGAAAAAGGACTTGAGGTGAGAACTCAAAGGGGAGAAGATAAGCTTCAAAAATTGTGGAAAGAAGGAAATTTCCCATTTGCAGGAATATCTGTGGCATAGTTTGTTGCTATCCAAGCAGCCACGGAAAATTGATGGACTGAGAGTAAAGCCCCAGCAAAGCGACCACTCCTTCAAAGATGGGGCGGGGTGAAGAAGACATTTATTTCTGAACTTTGAAGACTTTCTCACCAAAAAGAGAAAGATATTGTTGCGCATTTTTCCCGTTCTGACAGGATAAACATCAAAATGCTGTGACTTCTCTTTCACAATCTCTGAAATCTGGAAATTCCTCCCATAGACTTCAATAGTTTGGGTCCAGGCTCCTAAAGACAGCAAATTCTGTGTGTTTTGACATATGCAGATTCTGGCATTGTTTAACTGGCTAACAAATCTTTCAGTGTTGAGAAGTGCACAGGTAAATTGCTGAATTTTAATCCATTAGCTGTGCTTACATAACATAAACCAGCGTAATATAGTGGGATCTGACCTGAAACCACAGCTTCCTAACATTACAAGAGAGATTTTAAAAAGTGCAAATACTTTGAAGTCAGTATAGGGTTTCTGGTCTGTTAAAATTCATCGTTACTCTGTGCAGTTAATGCCTTAGGTGCATTCAGCTACACTGAACACAAGACTTTTTTTCAAATTCACTCTTCTATAAAGTTATTTAAAAGCATCAAAGCCGTGTACTATAAAGGAATCAATTTAGATGACTTCAAAAACAGTAAAGTTTGATTGAGACTTTAATTGAAAGTTTAGTTCTTTCCCCTCCTCTCAGTGATACCAAATTATTTCCTATAAAAAGACTCTTTATAAAGACTTTACTTTATAAAGTGAAGTAAGAGATAAAGGGTGTATATACCCAGGATTTTTAAAGCATTTCTTAGCATGAGAAAAAATGGGAGCAAGCAGCAAGCCACAGTCACCAATATTTCTATAGTTATCTGTTAAGATGGTCACAAAACACATCCTGCTCATCCACAGTCCAAAGCCACACTCCAAGGGCTGGCTGCTAAAGGGAAACAGGTGAAGCATTAATGTTTTTATATTCACCATTCTCTTGGAGTGCCAGTGTCCCATGGTAGCCCCCGGGAAGTACTTTCTGTCTATAAGAATAGTTCATATCATTTTTTCACTTTTAAGAGTGACATCAGTCTTTTTGTCTATTGAAGATTCTCTAGCTCCTGGCTATTTTGCCTTCCAGAGCTGACATTCTCACAAGCCTGAATGGGATCTAGGATTCCTCCAAACTGCCATTTGTAAATTTGATGCAACAGAAGAAAAATATATTACAAAACCTGTTTATGCCTACCTTTATAACTTTTTGTCATTGCCAACTTCCTTTTAAAGTCTTGTAACTGTCTGTGGTGCACTTTTCTTTCCTCATTTAACTATGTAAAATTGATTCTACTTCAAGACCATTAACGAACACTTTCTTTTCTAAGGAAGGAAGATTGAATCGTTGCATTAAGAGGTCGCCGTGTCAGAATAATTTGACATCAGTGTAATGCAAGGAATAGGCTCATTGAAGATGGAATCAGCATACAGGCAGAGGTGTTGACTCTGCCGAGGTGAATAAGAATAGGAAGAAGTTTAATGTCAAACAGAATAAAAAAAGAACAAAGGGATTGTTGTAAGATGATTAATAACATAGTAAGCTATGTTACATAAAAAATAGTTTAGATGCCTTACTTAGACTAGATACCTAGCTTTGAGATATCTACTGTTCATAACAATGAAATTGCTGTAGAAATCACAATTTTTAGGAGATAAGCGTTCATGAAGTTTTTTCTTGTTTCCTAGTGAAGATTAAAAAAGTGACTAATTGGTACTGTTGCAGTGCTTAGCAGGTTAACTATAATGTCATTTAATTTCCAGAAAAACAATTTGTTCTCTAGATGAGATTAATATATAATAAACTGTAGGAAGCATAGTAAGGTAAAAAACGCACAAGTTCAAGGACTTTCTGTCATGCTGGTGTAGAAATAAAAATTCTATAACTTAGTCTTCCCAGTATTTTCTTGGTATAAAAACTTTGTATAATCTAGTTTTTTTGTGCTAATTATCCACTTCTGATCACTGTTGAGGTAGGATTTTGAGCATGATAGAGCTAAAATCTCACCTTTGCAGACAACTTGCTCTAGATCGTACTGATGCGTTAGCATTTATACTGACCCCTGGGCAATGCCATGTGTGCTGAAGGTATCTGACATCAGTACCCTTTCACAAGACTTGTGAAACTCCAGTCACAGCACAGCCTTACAGCATCTGAAGGATTGTACCAAGTTGAGGCTGGGCATCTACACTAGCAACAGGCTCCAGAACCAGAGGGAGCTTGCAGGGTTCACCTGAAAGCTGGTGGCTGCCTAGGCAGATTGTTTGCAGTCTGCTTGTAAAAAAGTTTGTAAAAGTGAGATGGGTGCTTTCACTTTGTGAGAATACACTTGGGCTCTGCCTTGTCTTCAGCAAGGCAAAGAAGCAACTGACAGTTATGTCAAAGGCACAGAAAAGAGCTATAAATGTTGGACTTTGTAACCAGGGAGGAAGGCTGGATTTTGTATTGAACCTTCAAGCAAAAAAAAAAAAAAAGGAAAATTAGCAAGTGTTTAATTAAAATAAAACAACCCCACAAAGTTTCTCATCTGTTATGTCCCTTCTCTGTCTCTTTGTACTAAGCTTCTGTCTCGAGGCTTATTCTTAACTTGAGTGGAAAATTTTAAACAAAAATGAAAGCTTTCCCCTCAGAGGGTTCTTTGCAGCTCATTCAGCCATGGCAATCTGTAAAATTCCGGCAGTAAGAGAGAAAGACTAATTAAAACAAAATACATGTGTTGTGATTTAGCACAGACATGTACAAGATCAATTGTTTTCCTAGTGTAATTTCACAATTTTACTGCACACAGAACTTAAGTACCACCCCCTATAGCTGTCTATTAAATCACAGGCTCTTGAATATTGCAATAAAATGTAAGTCAAAAAGGATCTTAATCTATGTTTGAGGAGTCTCAGAGGAACAAAATCTCTTCAGTACTTCTGACGCTTGCTTTTGTGGGACACTGCTTACTGAGAGCTGACTGAGATACCTAAAAATCCAAAAGCTTTTTGTTTCATTAATCTTTCATATTTTTCTCCATAGGATAATTAGAGAGACCTTTCTATAATCACTAACTACTTTTTTTGTGTTCTCCCAGCAGCCTGAGAAGACTTAAACCATTTTGGACAATCTATATTGAAGAATCCCATCCATTTTTAGGCATCTGTTTTTAGGCATTCATACATTACCATCCCAAGTTTTGCTTACTTGTATTGAAATTTCATACCTTATTGTAGAAGTCTTTAAATCCTTACAGGTAGTCATTTCACCTGACTTTAAGGCATAAAATATGATAACTGATTTAAACTAGTCAGCTATACTACCTTTTTAATGAATCAACATTATCCCTAAAGGGAAATATATTCTTGAGTGTCTGTAGAGAGTTCCTGAGTATCTGGAAGCGTACTTTTGAACATGTAAAGGAAGGAAGTCAGCTGTGTTTTCCTAACTTCCACCAAAGACCTAATTGCTGATTCCTTTTTCCTTTCTTTGCTTTGCAATTGAAGAATCTTCCCAGTTCATGTTCTCTATTTTGTTCCTTACAGTATTTGTAGTTTTCACAGTGAATGAGCCATGTCTACTGATCTAATATAGAAGAATAAAATCAAAAATTCTTCTCAGCAGGGGTATATCTGGGCTCAGGCGACAAGCAAACATTTAAAGCTGACTGTTCCTATCACTAGTGCTATGCTGATGTGGAGAGACATGTTCCTAGTATCTTATTTATGCCTAATGAACTGAAAAGACAGTAGGGATGTCAGATACTATGACTAACACAAAAAGCTAAACCTACATGCTATCTAACCTCTGAATGGGGCATTACGTACTGGTATTCCCTGCAGCTGTTTTTTCATTAAATAAAACAGTGTTTGTTCCATGACAGTGGTAATTTTTAAAGGAATAACTATGTCCCTGTCTGCCTTCCTCAACTGATGGGTGATTTTCAAGCAGGGATCTTCAAGAGATATAAGTTTTATAAGAATTGCCACCTGGAAAAAGGAGCAAGTTTTTAGTGATCAGCTTTTTAACGGAAACTTCTCAGTGCCTACAAAAACAGCTCAAGTTTGTTGCTTCTGCTTCCTGGAACTTTCATATCTTTCTGTGGAATAGCTGCAGATCTGTTTCCCACTGTATGTCCCCACTGTCACTTTAGCTTACTACCTCCTTTGTTTTTTCTAGGATCCTCAGCACACATACTGTATGCCTGTAAATTTGTGTCTGGGATTCTGTCTGGAGTAGTTTCCTATAAGAAAAAATAATTAAGTTCTTGCTGATATGAGAATCATCATTTAGCTCACTGCATTCCTCATTCATCCCACTAAAAGCTCAACCATTGGCAATTTTTTGCCTATAGCCTAAGATGCATTTCTAACACAGCTGCAATAAGTAAAAAATGGTATTGTAAGTCTTCTAAGGAAGACTACCTCTATAGTGAACTTCTGCATAATTCAATTAATAAATTTTTTTTGCTTATTTTAATGAGATCAATTGTAAAGCTTTTATTTGGATGAGATCATGCAGGCTTAAACTTGGGCACAAATCCATATTAGTACAAATTGTCCAAATGAAACAGAAAAACCCATTCAAGGAAGTGCATGTGATTGTTTCTGTAGCATTAACTCTTAATGACTGTATCCAAATGTAATCTTATTTATTAAGATTAAAAAAAACCAATATAATTTTCAGAATCCAAAGGACTTGAAACTGCATGTCAGTTTTGAGTCTCATGTACATGGTCGGCAGCATAACATTGTTAACTCCACTTGCAATATCTGCAATTACAAGTACAAAAACTCAGCTGTCAAACAAATTAAACTAAGCTTTGCTGCATAAAGCATGTTATTTAATCTCCACAAGCTGCTTGCCCCCCATTGTGACACAACTACATTAATGCATTAAATTGTGATTTTATTTTATAGCTTGCATACAAATAAATAGAGCGAGTGAGTGAATATTAACTAACCTAAGCCCTAAATAAAGAGCAATGAGACACTGACAGCTGTTTTATCTTGATATATGAACGTTACTTTTTAAGTTTCATCTGAGGTCAGGCGCTCTTTCATAATCAACCAGAATATGCAGCTACTTGCATTATTAAAATGCTGCATCTTGTATTAACAGTTTGGGCTAAGGATAAGGGTATTTGCAATAGGAACGGAAAGATGTGCAGTCTTTTAGTAAGCCTGTTAAAGATTATCTTACAAATATTATTTCTTCCTATCTTACGTTTTCTTAAACAACAGAGTATGCCTGATTTGTATTTGAACAGTAATAGAGCAATAATTACTGCAATCACTGCTGCTTGTAAATTTTCTGTGAATGCAGAGATAAAATTAGTTTTAAAATTTTTACCATACAAATAGTAAGCTGTATGTTTTTCTTGTTTCCAAAGGAAAGTTAAATGAGCTTGCCACTTCTTAAATATCCTGCTGCTCCAAATGCACAAGTTAAGGAATCAAAGTGTCTTAGAGCTTATCTCCAAGGTATAAGCTTACTTTCTGTCCCATTTAAGCAAAAGTGCATAAGTGTGCACTACATTTTTAATAGCCTTTTGATTTGAGTGAAACCATTCTGTAGATATTAATTGAATATTTTGCTAAATTGTTCATACACTTTCAATCCTCCTAGAGATTTCTACCTCTTGAAAGACCATATAAAATGGGCCAGATGAAAATGTTCCTTAGCCCTCTGCAAAACTAGCACAGTGAAATTAAGACAGCATGGTGTGTGAGATCCCTTATGCTGCAGACGCATTCTTCATTAGGTTGCAAAAACTTTAGGACCTTGCATGAATGGGGCAGTGTTTCAGTCTTTGTGGGTTTTAGACTCTCAAGAGAAGACAACACAAATTATACAGTTCCCATTTATAAGTATTTCTTTGCATCCTTCAGAGGCAGAAATATGAGAGTATAAATAAAAATGGGACCCTGTTCTGAAATGTAATGTTTAGCTACTGTCATGGAAATCACTTCAATTCTGGTTATGCCACATATTTGAGTGTGAGACTGAAGCCAGTAATGAAGCAAAAGAGATTGCTTCAGTTTTAACCATTTCTGGCAGTGCCCCTCCCATGAGGTTTTCCCATCATTTTCTTACGATTTTACAAGGTTGGTACCTGATTCTAAGTACAAGACTGACAAAGGTCACTCTATAATTACTTTTGGAGGGAATCTATATGAAGTCAGTGAAATTATGTTAGGAGTCTTATCCACTCTCCTACTCTTGGTCTCTATTAACTTCATCTGCATGTGCTTTGCCAGGTTCCTTTTCTATCTTTAAAGGCATCTTGAGCTGAAGAAACTCTGCCAAGTTGGCTGGGCAAAATGGGAATTTGAGGATAGATACTTATCTGCAAAGATGAATCAAAAGAGCACAGCCCTTCCTCTTCCATAATCTTAGAAGAGAAGTTTAGTATTTTTTCTAGGAAAAAAAGCAATCTTTTTTAGCAGTGTGAAGGCTGCAGAACATAAATCAATAGTTTTACTGGTATTCCAGTTCTTTCTCAAGTTTCAATAGCAAATAGTTATTTTTACACAAAACCACCCTCTAGTCTCTCTTGATTTACAGTGATAAGCTGACATACTATACATCTTCCAGAGTAAACTGCAGTCTTTCCTCAGGTTATCATTTTCCTGCCTCCTGTGAGAACTGCAGTTTCCTTTAATCTACTTTTTTTCACTGTTCAATCACATTTTCCTTACATGTTAATTCTAGTTCTGCCTAGATATGTGTACTAGGATTAAGCTGAAGACAAAGAAAGTTAGTATTATACCTTTAATTAACAAAATCCAGATAACTAAATTTACTGAAGCCAGACCTCTTCTGAATTTCGTACCTAATTTTATTAAATGGGTCAAAACATTTTACACTCTCCATCACAAACTTCTCAATTGTGAACAGAATTTCTCCCATGCTGAACATGTAAAAGAGTATTGTGCTGATTTATTTCATCTACCACCAACTAGGTTATAGAAACATTGTCATTTGTATTGTACATGTCTATCTTTTATTATTGCTTTTGTAAAATCATATAGAAGGCAACCACATATTATTTGATCCTGTGATAAAAAACTAAATTATAATATACAAATGTAAGAGGGAGGGAGAAAGTTGCCATAACTTGATATTTTTTTCTTGTAACTCAGAGCTAGATTCTTGAATCCTTTAGTGCAATCTCTGGCAGTGGAGATAGAAGGACAGATGGAAAGACTGAAAGGAGGGAGAAGAAAACAAAAGGAAGGGAGAGAGAGAGAGAGGAGAGGAAGAGTAAAAATGTGAGAGAAAGAGAAGAAAGGAAGAAGAGGCGAGAAAAAGGGTTAGTTTTGAGTAATGCTTACAGTGTGGCACATTTTTTTAACAATTTACTTCTGTGAAGGTGAGCCCGGGAAGAACTGAGAGGTGGGTGTGGGTGTATTAAGATTCAGGTTTATCTCTAATTATCCTGCTCTGATTTGTTTAGTAACAAAATAAACTAATGTTGGGGTTCATCAGTTTGGTCCTGATATGGAAGATCAGTGGTGGATCCCCGAATGCCAATCTTCCAACACTCCTCCTACCCCTTGAACTTACCCCCTCCCAAGTTTATGTTAATCCCCTGTTAAATATGGTAACCCTTTGTTTAATATTCATGTTAATCTAGAAAATTCTAGATTATATCTAGTTATACTCGACATCCCATTGGTCTGCACCCCAAGTTCTTCCCCCAAGTTCTCCCCATTCGTTGCTGTATCCCTGGACCCTCCTCCTTACCCCTTCCCTACTGGTTGTATTACCCCGGATCCCCCCCCCCCCATACCCGAAGTTTTAAAAGTCCTTACACAGACCCGAGGCTTTGGCTTCTGGCTCTTGCCTACCTGATTGCACTCCTTTCTCCCTCCCTCTCCCCTATTAAAGCAATCTTTTGGCAAGCCGGAGTCCTCCCTCTGCTTCTTTCGCCCTGCCTCGCTGCTGCATAGATCTGCCCTCGGGCGCAGATCCTTTAGGGCACGTCCAGGCTGCTGGCAGACGGCAGCCCCTCTGCTGTCGCTGGATCGTGGATCCGGGCTTCTTCTCGAGCGGTACCAGCGACAAACTAACTTCCCCAAGCTTAGTCTGTTTTTCCTATGATGGTAGTTGGTGAGTAATCTCTCCCTGTCCTTACCTTGACCAACCAGCCTTTCCTTATATTTTTTGTATACTACCCTGCTGGTGAGGGGAGTGACAGAATGGATTCGGTGGGTGCCGAAGGAATGACGATCAGTTCTGGGATCTGGCCATTGGTAGTTGGTATTGGGTCATGCGAAAGTCAGGACACTCCAGAGTTAACTTCTCCTTTGCCAGCTCCCCTCAAGTTGTAGGACACCCATGTGGCAGCCCCACCACCTGGCACAGGGTTCCCCTTTGGGTTCTTTGGCTGCACCTGGCGAAGGAAGGAATGAATTGTTCTTCAGAATGTGATCCGGAGGGTGCAAGTGAGGAAATAGCACAGCATCCTGCTCACTAAAGAGTCTTGGCAACTTAGCTGTGAGTGTCAGGATGAGGTGTTTACTGCTTCTCCCAGACACTATCTACCTCCCCTGGGCAGGAGTTTAAGATGATCTGTGAAGGTCACTTTTTCTCCGTGCATCAGAAATAAAGAGTTCTGGGACACAGAAGAGGGTTAGCCTTTATCAACTTGGCTTTTCTTTTGGAACTGTAATTTTGAAACAAATCCCACTCTCAGGCGGAAGTGTCACTCAGTAAGTTTGCCTTTTCTGGGTCTTGTAGATTTTCTTTAGTGCTTTCATGGCTAAGAGGAAGTGGAAAGAGGGTGTCACTTAAGTATAAATTAGTTTTTGAAACAGAAGTGAAAACAAGAGCGCTGTAAGCAATGAGTGTGTGTGACAGTATGCATAGAAAAATAGCAAGCTTTAATTGGCTGTCTGTTACAGGAGGTACATTTTTTGCCCACATTTTCCATAATGTTGATATGCCTGGAAGCTTTTATCCCCTCATTCACCCTGCAATATAACATTGTCTGACAAGGACTGATAGCCACTATAAAATGTCCTAAGCTTCTGCCTAATGTTTCTAATAGCAAATAATTTCATTCAAAATAAAAAGAGTTGTCAAACTATAATGAGCATTTTCGACATGCATTGATTGCATTGCACAGGGAAGCCAGTATTCTATTTATGGTATTAATTAAAGAATATTTTCTTCCACCATGGTACCTGTTTCAACAAAATATGTCAGAAAACTTCTTTTTTTTTGTGGAGCGGGGTAAATTGTCATCTAAAAAGCAAGTATTCTGTGACATTTTCCTGATGATTATTTATTTGAAATTCTATGAAAACATGCCAAATCTATTCCATGAGATGGGACTTAAACAGTAACTAATGTTTAATTATCAAACTACTTTTTGGAATAGCCCATTCCTTACAATCTCTATGGATTTTCTGAGCCACTGTGGAGTCTAAGTATTAGTCTTTTATCTACCAAACAACTGAAAAGAAAATAACACTTAGCATAGGCTAGTAAAATGAGCTGTCTTGCCTTCTGCTTTGTTATTTTCTTTCTAAACTAATTCTAGCATGAAATGAGAAGTGAATACTGACAGATGCAGAGTCCCACTGCAGTACCCTCTGCATCGACGGAGCAGTGCTTTGTTTCCCTTCAGAAAGAGAGAGCGCTGTGCTGTGGCAGCACTGCCATTGTCTTTAGGGTTGTCATATTTTCTCTGTATCACCCAAGTGACTTTGAGTCCTAGTGCGCTACCATCTATCTGATTACAAGCATAGCACAGTTGCCACTAACAGATAAAACTAAACCTATCAGAGACTGTAAGGCCAAGAAAGCAAACTAAAATTCTAGTTGTTAATTGAAGGCAAAACTTTTTGTTATGCTATCCAAACAGTTACAGCGTTGTTTCTCAGCAGACTTTTTCATCTAGCACAAAATGTCATCACTACTGAAGAGAAAAACAAAAATAATTACTATTGGAGTATTCTCTAGTTGCATGTGAGATTAATTTTTGAGCTGTATAGGACAGATGATACACAGAAAGCGGCAGAGGCTCTGAATATTTAACTATGATTAAGAGATCTATGTAAGATGAATTTATCACTATCTGCTTTCCCTCACTATTGCCATTTATCCCTATATCCCCTTATCTCCTAATCTGTCGTAAAGCTGTGTAAATGACATGCAGAGAATTATTATATAGCTATCAATAGTAGAGTAAATTAAGAAATCTCTGTGCAGTAAAGTTATTAAAGTATATAATAAACTAGTATTGTATTAATATTCTGGTTCTATCCAAGATCAGAGGGCGGGGGCATGGCCAAGACATTGTGTTATTCAATACCCTTTTATGTCATTCCCGGGGGCAGGGAGGAAAGGCATCTTGCTTCTGACACAAAAGGGTGATCCTTTCTGGTCGGGGGAACGCATGGCAGGAGGGTCTGTCCATCAGTGTATTTTCTTGTACCAGACTTGGTGACAATTTCACTTGTAAATCACCCTCTCTTTGTACACTTTTGTTATTAATTTCCTTATCTCTTTGCTGTTTCCAGTAAATTGTTCTTGTCCCAGCTCTTGATCTTTCCCTTTTGTGCTTCCAGCTGGAGTGGGAGGGGGAAGAAAGTGCTGGTGCAGTTTTGGTGAGGGCACTAAATTAGGGAAGACCATTCCTAAACCATGACAAATACAAATAAAACAATTATATTGCAAAAAGAATTAGATAAAATACTTTAGAAATTTATAGAATACAAATAAGTATAATATGAGGCAGTGTGCATTGTTTCCTTGAGTTGAAGATTTTTACAAGTTATAGGCCTATGTGACAATGAAATCAGTGTTGTCAGTGGTGAAAAGAAGAAGCCTTTGGTAGCATTTGGTAAGTGTTCTAAATGACTGATAATTTATGGTTCATGTTTCTCTCCTTTGTAACATAACTGGGGATGAAGAAACAAAAAAAGGTTTCTTTAGATCTACCTGTCGTAATGTTCTCATTATTTCCTTCCTTTTTTTTATTTTTGGGGAATAAGACATTTTTTAAAAAATTCTTTGCAGTTTTTTATCAATGCATTCCTCATTCCTGTCTTGCCTTTAGGAGTGTCTATAATCTCATCAGTTTTACATGCATATTGAAATCATTTTATATGCAATCTTGATGTGCTGATCATATTGCTCTGAACAGTTGCTGACATTTAAATAGTTCTGTTGGATCCACTGACAGTTAAATTTGACTTCTTTTTTCTGGCTCGATGACACTATTTTAAATTATATTTTTATAAAGTTCATCTGTATATTGTTAGCCAAACATGTACCTTCCAGTTTATTAAAAAAAACAAGTCCGTCAGACAAATGACATCTTGTCTGGGATGCTAACAGCTGGATGCCTTTGCTGAAGGAGGTGACATTATCGACCAGTGGGTGATATTCTCCACTGGAGTTGATTTAAATTCTATTATCTGTTTACAAATTGGGAATACTTCTCTCTCCACCCTGCCTGCCACCCAGAAAAAAAACCCACTCTGTAATTAATAAAAAGGGCAGGAGTTAAGCAGGAAGTCAGGGCTCCTTGTTCTTTCGCCTGTGTACTCGAGGGGAAAAAAAAAGATTATTTGCCTTTACAAGCCATGCAATGTGCATAATAATACAGGTTGGGTTCTCCGTGTCTATGTAGCAACCTTACATTACATCTTGATTCCTTTCCTTTACATCTGCATCTATCCTTTTCTGGATTCTCTACTAATGAATATGTTACAAGAAATAGGGCTAAGAATAAGACTGTCATGAAAAAAGCTTAACCTGTGCACATTTTTACTTTCTAAAATTAAAAGTTCTCTCTCTATACTTCTGACCCCTTTAGTTATTTGCAAATATTCTCAGGATGACTACTTGCCTTTGGACAAAGTCCAAAGTTAGAGTAACTTCAGAACTCCCCTCCTAGATTTAATTTATACTTTTTACTTTCTGCTCATTAACACTGCTTATGTAAAAGTTAAATCATATGCTGATATGCCATTTCTATCCTGTTGAGGTGTTCTTGCTTGCCCTCCTATAACTAACATTCATTTAAAATCAGTGTTTAAAATGTCTACTTATACAAAATAATTAGATATAACAAAAAATAAAAGGAAAATTGAAATAAATCTTGCTTCTCTAACTGGTTCTGTGATGATTACACACATTGAGAATCTGACTCAAACATTTAAAAGGAAATCCGCTGTAGATTAAAAGAGAGTAAACTTCTCTGAAATGGTTTTTATAATAGCCTTTGTCTCACAATGATGTTTCACTTGAAAGACTTTGATAACCAGCACTTTCTTCCAAACCTATTCTAACCCTTTTTTCAAGCTTACATGGTATTTCAGAAGTTTTGCATGGATTCTGCCTCTGAAAAGGTCAAGAGGGGAAATAGACTATGCAATTGGAGGACGACCTGTCATTACTGACCTTTTCAAGGAAGAAGAGAAGGAAACACTCTGTAATGACAGAGCTGTTTCTTTCCTTAAAATATCACATGCCTGGAATCCAGCATCCAGACTGGCCAGGACTGTGGTGTGTGCATGTGTGCATGTTAGACAGGAGAGAGAGTAATGTTTTGGATCCACATTTCTGCTGATGCTCTTTTGAAATTTTAACTGAAAAGCTAAATACTAATCAATACATTAAATGTAAAGTTAATATATAATTTCTTGGTTGGTTTTGGGGTTTTTTTTTATGTTAGAGACTATTTAGAAACCTTAAAATATAAATTAATTTAGAGAAAAGATTCCTTCCCTGGAAATATGGAAAAGAATATATCAATAAACCCAAAGAATGCAGAAATCATAGAGTAAATAAAATGCAAGAGTTACTATTTTATAAAATCTTACGACTTTTAAGACAGTTGTAAATTTGGTTTACAACTTCTGAATGTGTGGAACTTTCAATATTGTATTGAAACACTAGCTGAAATATTGCTTTGAAAAAAAATTCTCTGATGGAAGCCCATGTAAAGAACTATCTGATGAGAGTCCATCTGGAGTTCCATGGCTTAGATACAACTGACTCCAAAAAGCACCAGTAGAATCAATACAGCAATTGGGTTTTTGCCTTTATGAAAACTTCAATTACATTCTTTCATCATTTGGATTTATTTTGCAGACAGTACTTTTTTCTTGTCAAATTCAAATATGTTATCCAAAAAAGTATTTTTGTTACATGAAAATCCCCTGTGACAGTTGCTGTGCAGCTGCTTGGATGTGGCTTAAACATTGTTTTGATATTTGAAAAAGAAACCCAGTTACCATACATTGTTTTCTCAAAAAGAGACATGGTGCTCTTACGACTTCATAAATTGAGAGGGACACTTATCTATCTGAAGCATAGCAATAACTGTCAGATGTTGCTATTAAACAAACGTTGCCCTTTATGGGTCTCATAAGATGATGAAGACGGCTACAGGCAATATGTGAGATGATTATTTTAAAACAATTTTTGTCTACCTTTTTCATTAAATTAGTATTGTAAGCAGCCTTCTCCAATTTCCTGTGTCTTCTGTTTTTGGGATCATTAGAGTGAATAGTGTTGGGATGTCTTATGTAGACTTTGGCCATGCATTTTTTAAATGTATCCACTCTGACCGGTGTTCACCCATCAATTTATTTCACTGTTCACTAACAGGGGCCAAATTCAGAGTGTACTGCTATGTCTTTGTATGCAAATCACTTACTAAAGAAAGGCAAAGCTTGGCAAGGTGTGTCTATTTTTCAAAGCATGAGGTCTGACTGTAGAGTTTGTGCTATGTAGAAGAGTGCTCAATTAGTGGTAAGCCAGTGTTGGGTGGTGAGTGGAGGGACTATCTTGTGATATTCTCCTCAGTCCATTGCCAAGTTAGAGCAGTATAATAGAAGCAGAAGTGCATTTTAAAATACAAACAGAATGAATTCTTAAATGTGTGGAGATGTGCTTGTAATATTATTCACATATTAAGTATGATCAGCCTGGAGAATATCTGGTTCCTTACAGACCAATTGACATAGGACTGTCTAGCACATGTAGGCACAAGAGTCACCTGACATTGTGTATAAAAGTGCAAACCATTAAAATCTTAGTATGTGAACAGGACTAGAAGGTTGCTGTTTTTGCTAGTGCTATTACTAGCACTGCTCAGTGCTACAGTTAATAGTCAAAAATCTCTGTAGAAAACTAATGGTGACTTAAACTGTTAAGGCATAATAGCGAAGGAGGAAATAAACATGATGTCTGTTTTTTCTCTTCATAGTGATTCAGACAGTCTAAGGAATAATATAGAAATTAGTTTTTCCTGATTTCAATATGCATTGGGAAATAGGTTTTTTTCCCTCTAATATATGTCCTGGAAAGATAAAAAATGCTATCAAGCATATATATATATTTATTAACATTGAGCTATCCTAGAGTAGCTTGAGTCCTCAGCTTCTAACTTCATTCATTTAGAACATTTGCCATTGTTGCTTAAGAAAAAATAAAAGATAAATTTTATTTATAAACTCAAAGTAACTTTATACTATTATTTTAATTTGATTTAATTAATGATTTTAACACTCTAATTAAATATCTGTTTCTTTTAACTGTTTCTCCATATCAGATGGCTTTAGCTCCTTAAACAGCTGTCTTTTACTGCTCTCAGTGTTGAAGTTATGGTATGAGATATAAAATGCTATAAACTGATCCTATCAAGAGAAATTTGTGACTGTTTTCCATTTTAGAGTTTTAGCGAGGACAAAACGCAAATCAGAGAATGCAAATTTCTTATTAGCCTACTGGGTTCCTTATTGATGCAGATAGCAGTTTTGAGTTAAGAGTATTTTAGTTCCATACTGAGAATTAGTCTGCTGCAGATAAATAGAAATTTGACTCAGAATTACACAAAAATGCTAACCTCTGTAATCTTACATGTTAGAGATGAAATGGAGCAAATTTAGTGTTATTTCTTGGAGATATCTGGACAGTAAAGTATTTGAAAAAGAACTTTTAAAAATTATTTCTTCTGCATTTGTGATGCATCCTTTGTTTTCATTCTTCATTTTTGTTTTGCCTTTCTATGTTGTAGACTCTGTAGAGGAAAGTGTACTTATGATTTTGTGTGGTACTTAGTATCATGAAGATGCTGTATCAGGTTAAGTTACATATAATAGAATCTGCTGTCAGCATGCAACAAGATGAAGGCTTTAAGATATAAACATGTAAGAAAAAAAAAGAATCACTATTAAAGGCAACATTTCATTTACCCTTTTAGGTATAATATCCAAAACACCACCATGTGCACGTCATTGTTTCAGGTTTTCTGTCTGACTTACAGCATTCATTCATGACATGTACATGATCAGAATGTCTGATATTTCTGTGACAAAGATTTATAATGCCAGTTTAGATTCACGTCTTCATTTCAAATTCTCTAAAACTAAAGTTTTATTTACATTTTACTACAAATGGTAAAATATGTGAATAGAGTGATGTGAGCAAATGTTCGTGTTTTTTCATCTATGATTAAAAGGTATGGAAAAAATATTTCATGAAATGACCAATAGTTATGCTTTCATTCAAATTGTCTAAAGCATAAAAAGAGAAAGTTAGATGTGTCTGTCACCTTATGGTTTCTATTGATAAATATTTAGAAAACATTAGATCAATCAAAAGACTTGACATTCAAGTATATGATTAACTGTTATGGAGACAAGTATGTTGTTTACAAAGCCTTGCACTACTATGTTTTTATCGATTAATGCCAGTAACAGATCTCTTTCTATAGATAAGATTTGAAACACTAAACTATTCTTTTGTACTTATCCCATGTAAAATTTGAAATTTTTTATAAATAATGAACTGGATAAAGTTCCAGTATAGGTAAAGGTTTTTAAAAAGTATTATAAATAACATCAGAATAAAAATGGGTAAACCAAAAATATTTCTAATTGAATCCCAGGTGATTACAGGCTAGCTGTCACCTTGAGAAAGTCTGGACTTCCTTATACCAGATCTGTCACTAAACTTACCTTGTATGAAAATAGGGCACGTTGTGTGTCCTATTATTCTGTGTGCTAAATGTGACAACTTTCATCCACAATTTTGCTATTAACTATTTCTGAAACACCTTTTTTTCTTTTTCCACCAATGTCCTTTTTTCTTCTCAGACTATCAAATCCTGGTGCATAAATTTTAAGGCTGGGAATATAGCCAGACTTCTGGCAGATCATTCCAGTGTAGTTCAATGTGAAATTGCCATAGCAGATAATACGGCCTCAAGCCTTTAGTTTCCCTAATTGGGCCATATGAGATGATAATGCCCTTTTTGTCAGGGCTTATTATTTTAAAGTGTCAATATAAGGGGAAAGTCATCAGGATTCATTTTGATTTTATTTAATTTGTCTTCAGTGTTGTCAGAGAGCACTGAATAATTCAGTTTTAGATCCTCAGGGAGCAGACCTTACCATCTACATAAGCAAAAAGTAATTTTTCAGATACTTACGATATAAGGTGTTAAAAACTCTGGGAAAGAAATGTGAATATAAAGACGTTTGGAATTTATAAATCTCTGATTTATATAACTAGTGTAATGAATATTGCCTTATATTTCCAGGTAGTCACAACTAACTGTTGAAAGTAAAAGTAGAGAATTTTAGATTTTAATTCTTTTAAGAATTTACCATCTAGTTTTAGCTATAAAATGTTTAGATGATGAACAATATACATATTTCCTAAATGAATTAATGAGAGTCTATATTCCACCAATGAATACTATGTGGATATATAGCAACTGTTCTCTTAACCCTTTAAAATAACAATACAAATAACCTCATATGTCAATTTGTTCGTTAGACCACGTGTGTAATAAATACAGACCTACTGTATACTTGCCATAGTCTTTCTGGACACAAAGTTAGAATATGTAAGTGTATGTATTCCCTAAAGTCTGATTTTTGTTGTGTCTTATGAATTCTTGTCAATGTTGGCAGTGCCAGTGGCACAGGGGAACTCTGATCAGGTGTGTTTTAGGGATGTTGATGCCTCACAGTGTTCTTGATGCAGCTCCTGCCAACGCTCCTCGTCAGGAGCAACATAATCAGCAAACTCTATTGGTGAATACAACTCTATTGGTGATAGAGATTATTTCTTGGAAGCATATTACATTTTAGTAAAGACTAACATTCCTTTTTCAGTAATTACAATATTGTCACAAAATTTCACAACAATACATTTTATTTTGAAGTCTGTTGAAACTCAGATGTTGTCTAACAGCGTCAGCTTCTCTGAAAAGTAGCAATGAAGGATTTTTTGTCTGTTTTTATGAAGAAAGGAGTTCTTTCCTTCAACTGTTTTCTTATAAAAAATATTTCTAACACATACAAAAATAAAGGGCCAGGAAATGGTGTAAGATAATCATTGAGTCATGGACTTTATATCAACTGATCAGAGAATATAGAGAAAAGGCACAGCAGGAATGGAGAAGAATAAAGTGGCAGTGTACTGAAATAAAGAGTCTTCCTGATCCTGCAAGGTGGGAAAATGAATATAATGGACCTACACTCCAACATTTGAATAAACCAGCTAAAGCTGAGTGCTGCACAGCCATTTTGTCATTCAGTCCAAGAGAAATAAAACAGTAAACACAGCAAAGGAATCCACTGAGAACTTCGGGGATGAGGAACCATTCCTGGATTCCATAAAGCAGTTGTCACAGTAGACGAGGTGAAGATCACTGTACTGTCAGTGGAGTGTGGATAATGGCTGCCAAAATCCAGTGTTGGTAGTGACAGTGGATATGCAGGAGAGGTCAAAACAGAGTTCTGAATTTCAGGCTAAAGGCGACAAAATTCAAAAGTGACAGGAAACCTGTTATGATGCCTAACATTTCCTACTTTTTAATCAAGCAGGAGTGTTGGTAGTTGAAAGAATGATGTTTCTCCAAGCAATCTTATTCTGTTTGAAAGAAGAAGATAAAATGAATCTGGAGGTCACTTGTCATGTAGCTGGGAATGGGTTCTGAGCCAGAGAAGGGAGGTATGAGAAGCTGGGAAGGTATGAGACCAAGCATTAAGGAGTTGTTGTCAAATAGCAGATGGTCTTATGACATAATTTCAGACCACAATCTTGGATTTTTATATTTCTCATTCTACAGAGAAAATATAAATTGACATGCCAAAGCACCAATTTTTTGCAACAGTGAATAAAATGCAAGGACGAAGGCCTGCAGCATTCCTTTTCTTCAGGGGAGACGGGCGTGTGCAAATACTGATGTGTTTCACAATTCAGTACATACTAAGGCTGTAAGGAATCCTTTAAACATTAGCCTGGGTTCCTGTGACAGTGATAAAATTATATCAGGCTTGAATATAAAATTTAATTCAAATAATTAAGTCTTCCACCCTCCATTAAGCAAAGGAAGAAAAAAAAAATTCCAAAATGAGAACAGGAACAATCAAGCCACAGTCAGTGTCTGGAGCTTTTGCAACAGCAAATGATTTATTAAGGGATTTAAGGAATTTGTTGCAAAGAAGGGAGTAAAGGGAGAATTAAAAAAATGAGACTTTGTTTCAATTAAAAAAAATAAATCTCTGGTCTAAAGGGCCTTTGAAGAAAATGGTTATTGTGTTATTTAAGTCTTTAAAATAAAGTAATATTTTAAAATATAAGTATGAAATGAGTGTTCTTGCATCTGAAAGAGCTTCGTGGTGTATATGAAGGGATGCACAGCTCTTCTATAGGAGCAGTGAGCAGTGCACCTGGCATGGGTCTCCCAGAAAGCCCTGATAGAAAGTCCCCCTCAAACTGCTGCTGTAATAACCCCAGCTCCCCAACTCTGGCACTTAGGCTGGCACAAGAACATGAAGACTCAGGAGCAGATGGTTACAATTTTGCTGATATGACAATATCCATCCTGTAACTCTGTGTGTGACTATATCCACTTTCACAAGATGGTATGATGTATATCCCCTGGAGATACTATCACTGTTTCTGACTTATGCTGGACTTACGGCTGTCATCAATACCTGGTCACTACTCTGGCTAAGCTTTCCTTTTCCCTACTACTGGAAAGACTTGGAGGGCCATGATTTTCAAAAAAAGTAAATTTGTATTATCGCTATTAATAATAATTATTAATTTCCATGACACTTCGCACATTTGTTTTCCTGCCCATGTAAAAATATCCTGAAATGAATATTAACAGGGAAAAAGCCCAGGAGATAATGGCTAGGTGCACTGTCCTTACCAAGTGGGGAAGTTGAAAAGAGAACAATTAATCAAGATAGAATAGAGATGGCTCGGGTTTATATTTCACGTGGCTTATTTTCATCATACTTAACAGTGGGATTCTACCTGTAGAATACTGTAAGGAAGGATCTTAATGTCCATTTCAAATTGTAGAAAATGGTAAAAGCCAGTAGTGTGATGTGTTTGAAATGTGCTTTGAGGAAAGGGAAAGGGAGGGTGTTTTGTCCAACCAGTTGCATTACAGTCTGTCATCTACCAGCCTGGGAGCCTTTGGCCCATGGTACTGGCAGCTGTACCACCAGTGATGGGCATTCAGAGATAGAAGGGCCATCAACATTTATGGTGTTTATTTTTCAGGCAGTATGAGGATGTATCATTTACAAGTGTTACAGAAAATCTTTTTTCATGCTATGAAAATACTGGCCATATTAATATAATTGTATTCTACAAAACCATAGAACGCTGTTATGCTTGTGGAAACACACAAACTTGCTGATGACTGATGTGTTCTGGGAATGTCAGCAGTCACTAATTCCTTTTTAATCATGATTCAGTATTTTTAACTAAGAATTTAGTACTAGAACTACTTCTGTCCTTGTGAAGAGGGTGAAATTTTATCAATTTATGATTAATTTGTTTTTCATTCATAGCAGAAAAACAAAAAGCACTGAAAGCTATTGAATAATTTCAAATCTAGTGAGTTATGTAATTAATAATTATGATTTACTGAAGATGATGCAGTTGTTGCATCCTTCTCCTCCCTAATCTAGACTCAAGAACCCATGTGTGTACCTCCTTAGTAAAATTTCTGGCATGAGTATAGAGGGGTTGAATTTGAATATGAAAAATAGCCCTCATTGTGTGGATGACAAATTGCATTCCAGTTAAAGTTCAAACACTGAACCTTTCCTGACCCCTTCTTTGTTAATTACCTGGCAAACCGTACTTCAAATAGCTCTTGATCCAGGGAGACAATCTCTTTTCCACCTCTTAAACTTTACACATAGTAAGGCATCTGATGAAGCCTACATAAACAAAATAACATTATTTTAATGATATTTATTTGGTAATTGTAGAGTATTCCCAAAATGAAAGAACTGACTTGTTCTCTAATGATCTAAATGTTCTGTATCCCTCCCTTTGTTACTGTAACAAACCAGAAGTAGCGTATCAAATGTTCATTACTGCTTATATATCTAAATTAATTTGAAGATATCTTTAATACGAAGCTGTGAGTGAAAATATGCTTAGATAACTTCATGTTTATGTAAGTCTCACAAATATCACAAAACGGCAGTTTTTGAGTATAATGTGGGAAACATCAGATTTTTCACTTTGTTCAAGTAGATATGCCAATATTCTAGGAGGCGCTAGTCAGCCTTTGTTAGCCACCATTTTTATACTTAGAGGTAGTGACTGTTGATCATTCTACCATCACCTTTAAAGGCCCATGGAGGAGAGTGAATGTGGATGTCAAAGTGGCAGCTGTTTAGACTAGAGAGTTGCAACAGGAGGAAGCTGTATTTTAAAGCACCGCCTTTTATGTTGCTTGGAACAGTAGTATGTGCAACTATTACAATGATTTAACATCCATGTAAGCCTTTCCTGCAGTCACTGCATAACAGTTTCTGTCTGTGAATTACGGACATTAAAAATCAGTTTTCTCCTAGGCTAGCTGTTGTTTCCTGTTTGGATATATTCTTGCCATATTTCCCTGAAATAGATATGTCTTGACTTGAAAACTTCCCAAAGCTTTAGCAGAAATTTAGCACACTGTGAAGAAGCCCTTGGTTAAAGACATTAATAGACAATAATTGGAACAAACATACTAGATTTCTGAAAATTACAGAAAAGAAGATGTTAGAACTCAGCTTCAAAACAACTAATACAGAGTATTTTAAAGGGAAATCATGCTTAAGTACAACCACAGGATTTCTTTCTTAATTAAATAATGGTTCATTCAAACAATTAAATATGCTCCTTTTGGGAAGCACATGGGAGGTCAATAGAAGATCCCATTCTTTTGTGTATAATCATGCTTACATTTTCTAAGTGTGCCTGAGGAAATAATTTTGTTACTTATTTATTTTAAATATTCAGTATATGAAAAGGACTATGTACTTCTGACTTACTAAAAAAAAAATCTGTATGTAAAGTTTGTTTAATATGTCCCTCTTCCGTGTTTAATGAAATGTGAAATGATCTACTTGCATGATATCAGAATACCACTAGGACACTTTTTCTATGTGTCTGTGCACACCTGGATGAATACACACATATATTGGTGCTGAAGAGAACAGACATGAAAAGCCCTCGCTTCCAGGCTTCCACTTGCTTGCTCTACAGAGGTATACCCCAATCAATTTTAGTTTCCATGTATGAGAAGATGTGTCATTGTTTTAAACTTATCTCCCTCTGCCGCATCCTCTCTTTCCATCCTATTCTGAATGAAATGGGGAGGGGAATCAAAGTGAAGCTTGTATGCTGAGATGAGAACGGTTTAATGATTGAAAATAAAGTAAAATACAGTAATAATGGTAAATTATAATAACAATGATAATGAAAAGGGAAAAATCCAGTGATGCTCAATGCAATTGCTCACTCCCCACTGACTGATGCCAGACCTGCCTTCCTGAACCCAGAACAGCTGCCCTTTGTGGGTAACTCCCCCAATTTATACAATTATCATGACTTTCTATGGTGTGGAATATCCCTTTGGTCAGTTCAGGTCACCTGTTCCAGCTATGCTCCCTCCCAGTTTCCATTGTGTACCTCCTCACTGGCAGAGCATGAGACAAGAAAAAAGTTCTTGATTTAGGATAAACACAACTTAAGGAAAAAAAATCAAAACATCAGCGTGTTTTCAATTCCATTCTTATTCTGATCCAAAACACAGCACTGTAACAGCTCCTGAGAAGAAGTTACTGAGCTTGAGAGTTCCGGTGCTCCCATTTGTGTTTCTCTGCACAGGTATTCCCTCAGGATCCTGCAGTTAGTGAGGTAATGAAATATATTTATTCTTTGCATTTCAGCTGTGGTTTTGTGGCTTTTCTGGCTGCCTGCATGGACTCAAACATCCTTACAAGTGTTTATATACTTGCTAATCATTTCAGTACTTGTTGCAGTAAATAGTGCAAGCTTCTGGAAGGAGAAGATGAATTCAATTTCTCTCAAACAAAAGAGGAAAAGTTGGAGGTTTTAGAACCTGAGGGAATGAGAGACATTTTCTTAATCACTGAGCTTCTTGGACAGAGCAAAGTACAAAACCCATGCTTCTCGTAAGTACAGAACACATACTTCTTGTGATGGTTCTTAAAATATTTGGTGTACAAAATTGCAGGTTTAATCCTGAGTCAGATAGAAGTTTGAATATTATGGAAAGTCAAATACAGCAGCTTGGACTCTGTATTAACTTTATTAAGAAAATAAAGGAAATTTAAAAGGTTTCTTAGTTTCAAATTTTATTTTTTCCACTACTTCTAGGCCTCTCTGTCCTTTGTGGATTTGAAACAAGTTGGGGATAATGATACATGCATTCTATTAGGAAGTAACTTTAAATTTCTTTCATGCTCATAATGGCTTGGTGTACATTTGAAAAAGCATCTTTAGGCTGGAGGAGATATTGTAGTATTGCTGTTCTGTGGTCTATTCACTGAAGCCTCTCAACTTGCTTTTAAAATACATGAATGTACATGGCTTATTCTAGGAAATTTAAAGTAATGTGGGTTGGATTTTTTGCATTATTATTTTTAATTTATTGCTTGCTTTTGCTGAGAGAGTGTTATTATTAGGGACAAAACTGATGGTTCAAAGCTAGTCCTGGGCCTCTCTTCTGGTTGTATCAGCATCCAAATTATTTCAGTTTTTGGCTTTATGAAACATATATCCTAAAGTCAAAAAGTGGTCATGGCTGCAATCTGGTATAGCATATAGTTTCCTGTGAAGTCTATTGCAATGCCATAATCTCCTGACTGTCCTCACCTGGCTTGGTATTAAAAATTTTGTGTCCCTTATTGTCATTCTCCTTCTTAAGAAGGCTCTTCTAATGAAAGCTGTGTCTGCAGCTATCCCTTCTCAGTGGTGAGCTCATTCTCTCTTGCTCCATAAGCAAAAAATAAGAACGAGTTTTCTCTATTCAACTTTGGTGTTTTCTCTTTTCTTTTTATTGTAGAGAGAATGGAAAAGAAACAATGCAGCACAAAAAAAGGGAAACGACATCATGGGATGCACTTGGCAGAGCATCACTTGTCCCCAGCAGCTGTGTGCAATTGTACTAAAGATGCCATCAGCTTCATAAAAAAAATAATAAACATTTTTCCTTGTTGCCAGCTGAAATTCAGTTATGGGGAAAGTAACTGAAAGAAACCCACAATAGCAGCTACTTAGCACAGGGAGCAGCTTTGTAGGGGACAGAGTTTTGGCAGGCAGGACACCCCACCATCAGTCATCTGTAAAATTGTTTCCAGTTGATATTAGGCTTTATCCCAGCTGAGGTTTTGTTGGTTTTTGGGGGTGTGATTGGGGTTTTTTTTTTTGTTTTGGTTAGTTGGTTTAGGTAGGGTTTTTTTTTCTTTTTTTCATTAGATATGTATAACTCTTATGCTACAGGGTTCTCTTTGGAGTGTTTAAAATGTAAAATTTTTATATAGGGAGAAACTTACGTGTACAACAGACCCTGTTTGAATTTGCATGGGTTTCATAACCAACATTTCTGTAATTTGATGATTCTTTGAGTGAAGGGATGACATATTTGCCAGGGCATATATGAAAGCTTTGGCATGTATGTATTTGGCTCTTTGAGGTGTGGGAAATTGCAAGCATAAGAAAGGAATGGGGTTCAGTCATTTTTCTTTGATTGCTTTAACTTTTTTCTTGCTCACTAGGTTCTTCTAACTGAGAAGTAGATTTAGGAGTGAGAATTTAAGAGGACTAGGAATGAACATTCATTTTATTTGAGCAAAATGAGCAAGTTGATTTTGTTAAGCTTTACAGATGATTGTGTCACTTGTGACACCACATAGTGATTTCAATGGGAATGCAGGTGCCTAAGAGGGATTCATAGTTTTAAACACTGCTGATATGGCATCTCTGAAACTCTCTTTCTCTTCGAAGACAGAAATATAAATGGTTTAAACAAAGGAATTCTTAAGGAAAGACATTTTTTAATATCAGTTTTGCTTTAGGAAGCAATTTCATATTGTGACCTTCTTAATGTATTGAATTCTGTGAAGTTTTGAAAGCTTTTTAGACCGTAATTACAAAACCATGTTTGGGTAATTAATCTCTGTATTACATTTTGGCTGGATTCATGAGACTACACAGCAGATTTGGTGCACTAAAAGTTGCTTTTCGCTCTAGAAACATAACATGTACCAGCTTGACTGGGACAGTTTATTGTAAACCTTCTCTTTCAGTAGTGAGCTTAAAAGATACTTCATTCACTGTGTCTTAAAGCATAAACGGCATGATACCCTTGAGTGTTTCATACTGTTGTGAGGAATGCAAATGTTACATTCATTCCAGCACATATTACTGTTGTCTACTGATACCACTTTTCTCCACCTCTTGTCTACATATTCTTACTCTTTCTTGTTATCACAGGAAGTTAACACTAACAAGAAGCATTGTTTATGCTTAGGAAAGCATTAGAAGAATGAGCTACTGTAGCAATGTACAAGAAAGCTCAGGGGCAGAAAATGCCTTCACCTCACTATTGTAAAAATAAATTAAAAAAAGACTGAGTAATCTTTTTTTCATTAATTAACTGAATCATGATTATGAAATCGGGCTTGTATCTCGTCTTGGATAATTTAGTGAAGACGGGGGATTCCTAAAATCTGAATATGAAATTGAATGTTCTCTGTGCTGGAATCACACACTTCAGCCACTTTGTGCTGAAGACATACTTTTGCCATCACACAGAAAACTCCTCTGTCTTCTTACCATAGGGAAATACCTGCTCAGCTGGAGCAATACAGATCTTCATATATTTTTGTGCTCAGGAAAATCTGGAGAGAGATACATTATTAAGTACAAAGCCGCTGAGGCTCGACCCTGACCTGAATATAAATGTTTTGCTGGTATATAACACCACCACTTCCTCATGGTACAACTAGGATTAATTAAATAGGTCACTCATATTTCTTAAGAGGGGACAATCACCTTCTTATGCAGGGCAGATGGTGAACATTTACTCACTCTGACGTACTCTGATGAGAACTTTCTAGCATTATTGACTTCTGTGAATAATTGTAGAGGTAAAGGTTTTTGGGTCCAGCATTTAAGATATGTTAATTGCTTTTGGTTTCACTTCTGACAGCTGGAACTGAGATACCAAATACTACAGAGAGAATATTTTATGATTGGCCTTCACTCTTTTGTAGTTGCTGTAACTGGTCCTTTTAAGGAGAAGCATATATTCTTTATTTTACTACAAAATATCCTTGTCAGGCAATTATAACATAGATGTAGAAAAAAAGACCAAGTTCACGAAGGAAAATAATTTATATACTTGGAACAATGCTTAAAATTAATATAAATGCTGAACTGTAATTATAGTCAGAATTACAGAATAACAAGTAAATATACAAGTCTTTGACGTCTTTTACATGAAAACCCTTCTCCATAGGTTTATAAGCAACCTGGTGTGGAAATCATAACCTTAGCTTCCTTTAAGCTTTTTTGATAAATGTAAAAAAGATTTTTAATTTCCATCTTTATGACCTAAATTCAGAAATTGTTTATGAAAACAGCTTCCAAGATTTTTACTTTAGGTTTTTCTGTGGAGCTTCCATTTAACTACTTTTTTACTGGAAAAAAAACACTGATACTGTTGCCTAGAGTATTATTTTTTCCCAGACATTAATTTTCTCAAATGTCTAGATTTGTGCATTTGATAATGTAAGCAATTATTTCTGGTGTTTCAGAGGGATATTTCTAAGAATATGTTCCATAATGTAGGAGCCATACTCATTTTCTTCAGGGACATATTTCCATGGTATTATGCACTGTGGTGCAAAGGAACATTTTACAATGATTTGCCTTATCTTACTGGTGGTAGTTACTTGAAAGGTACCTTGGGTATGAGGCATGTTCCTCTACCAGAGTTATTTTTGGGAGAGTTTTACAGAAGAAACTTTCTGAAATTGAGGTGACTCTGCCAAAAAATGACACGGTAAAAGCTAAATATTTTTGGGTGGATTCTGCTCGAAAGCCTGAAGAGGATTTAATAACTTGATTTACTAACAACAGCAAACTTCCTTAGAATCTAATGACTAGCTGGCATCTGGCTGACAAATGCAGGTACTAAGAAATCCTCCACAGATTATTTGTGGAAAAGATTTGTAGCCTTGATGCATAACAAGACAATTTAGCAGAGACTGGAAAAAGATTAAAAATTATTATAAATATCCAACCTGAACCTCCCCTTGTAAAAATTGAGGCCACTTTGCCTTGTTCTACTGCTAGTTCCCTGGGAGAAGAAGCTGACCCTCACCTTGCCACAACCTCCAGCCAGTTAGTTGTAGAGAGCAAGAATGTCTCTCCTGAGCCTTCATTTTTCCAGACTATACCACCCCAGTACACTCACGAGCTCCTCGTTACGCTTGTGCTCCAGACTCTAATTCATGAGGGCTGGCTCTCATACCCGAGTGCTGAGGGTCTGTGCTACAGAGGCCTGTTGTGATGGACTGAGGGCAGTCCAGCAGGGGTGGACACGGGACCAGGGCACCCATCCTGGACTTGGGGCTGGTGCTGGTGGTGCCAGGAGCCCCAGATCCCCAGCCACCCCACAAGGCTACAGAAGAAAAAGCAGCAGATCTCAGACCATGGTGGGGTAGGAAGGAGAAGACATATAGCAGGACCTGGTGTAGTAGCATAAGCACCAGGACAGGGTAATGGGCAGCTGTCCTACCTATAGTTTCAAAAATACAGTAATTTGTAACCAGTGCATTTGTAAGAAGAAATTTCTGCACATTTTTATGCCCGTATGCTGGCGCCATACAAAAAACTTGTTTTTCCACACTAGACTTCCACAAATAAAATTATAGTAATCTTTCCTATTTGGTGTTAAGTAGGACTTTATACTTAAACCAAATACTTTGTTTCAGAGAGAAAGTCTGAAAAAATTAGAGAATTTTGGTGGCTGAAGTAATCTATCATGATTGAGTCAGTTCTTTCAAGTTGAAAGAATGTGTGCAGAATGGTTACTTGTTCCTGGTCCTCAGAAAAAGAGATATTGACCATGGTTTTCTGCCATTTAATTTAATCAGGATGGTAGAGGAAATCTAACAGTATTACAATTGCACATGGAGAGAATGGTTAAACCATAAAAATATACTATCCTCTCAAATGACTTCAGTGTACTCTTTAGATCCACTTATCCAGAAGTCTTCAGTGCTTGATTTTCAATGCAATAGTTTCATTATAGATAACAGACTTCCCTTGCAATAGTTCTAGGTAAAAAGCCAATCTTCACTGGTGTTCTGCTTTGCCATATATAGGATATTATGGTTATTCTCAGTCGAGCATGAAAGGAAGTGTGTTAGTATCTCTGTACATACACTGATTTATAGTTACTGTAAAGATTGAGGTTCTAGAGCTGGCCATCACCCTTGTTCTTGAAAGATGAATCATCACACAAATTAAATTGCGCACATCTCTCAGACCAGAGTTATCTCACCTTACTCTACACATGCTGTTAGCATTTCATTTTGTACTTTGCCCAGAGCTACATTTGCCATGTAATCTTGAGCTCTACTTTCAGATATGTCAGATGCTTTTTATGTGTAATACAACTGTATCTAAAATTACGTTTACAAATTTATATTATGCAGCCTGATTCAGAACTACAGACATACTCCAGTAGTTATCATTTGTCCTCCATTTCCCCCTTTTCCTCCAAATCTAGTGCATCCTGTTCCCTGTTAATAAGTAAATTGGTGCAATTGCAACATTGCAAGAAACAAATATGTTCATAGAATGTTGAATGCATTGTTGTAATGCCATCATAAATCTTATTTCTCATATCTATTATTTTGTTTTATGACAGAAAGGTCAATTTTAAAGACACCCTGAAGAAAGGTAAATAAATATTACTGGCGAACTAGTAGTTAATCCTTGTGAAAGTGCAATGTTATCTGCTCTTTTTGCAGTTACTTAGATGGTAGAAATATTTTGAGCTGTTCTCATTTTAACTTGAATAAATGAGTAGCCTTAGAGGAATCAGTAAGTGAAAATGCTTCTTCAAAACTGAACCATACTATAATGAAATATACACATTCAGCCAAATAATTTAAAATTAAAAAATAAATAAAACCAATAATAAATAACAATAACAATAATAATATTGATAAATAAAGAAGTAGTAAACATTTTGAATTCCCTTATCGCTAAGTTCTCCAATCCTTCTCTTCATTTCTCTGGTTTATCCAAAACTCCCTTAGGCAAAGAAAGATGTAGTATCATTTATTTTCTCAAGGGTAACATAAAATTTTGACATAATTTATCTCCTTAAGAACTCATGCTATCATGCTTCAGTGTTATACAGATACTGTGGGTTTACGTAGTACAGATAATGAGAATATTTTATGATATGTGACCCTTTGACATGTGTGTTCATAATATTTTCTACAGGAAGGATAATTTTAGCCTTTTCTCTCTTCCAGGGAGTTTGTGCCTGGTTAGAAATTATGGCATGGCCCATCATCCAATACATCAAGAAGAGTGATTTTTGGGTAAATGCACGGAGGTGTTGTGATGTTGGACTACAATGTGCTTTTCTGCAAAAAGTACCTGCAGGGCGCCTTGAAGGAGGTATTTCTCTGAAAGGGGAATTCATAAAAAAGTGAAACCTGAAGAGAAGTCCATAAATGCTGGTCAATGGGAAGTGAAAGGAGGAATTTACTGAGGACAGTATATTCCAGTAGGTGGGATGGTATAAAATTCGTGTTTTTCTATGTACTTCTGGGACTAAGCTACTTAATGTTACATTTAGGGATTAGAGAATTGAATCTCTTGCAGAGATATGTGGTGGGATATGAATATCTTAATGGCAGCCCACAACTTCTCCATCAAGATATGCATCCAGACAAGCAGGCGTCCCCTTCAAGTTTTGTTCCATGGATAATGTGTACATGATCTAACAGTGAGTTGTAGATTAAAACTACAGGAGATCTTGGCTTGCCAAACTTATCCTATTCACTTGCTAATGCACAGAAAAACACTGGAGCTATATAAGTTTTCTACTGAAAAATGCAAGACAGTTTCATAAGAAGTGTATATGTATTTTCTATTTATGGATGCAGAAGAAAACACAAGAATTAGTGTAAAGTGCTTTCTATGTTGTAAAAAAAGCTACAGAAGCTGGAATAGCAAATGTAATCAGTGAAGACAAAAGAATCCTAATGATGTTGTAGAGATACCCAAGAGAGATCTTTACTCTAAAGGGTGAGTCCAAGCAGAGAGATACAATGAACCACTACACAAAATGATACAGAGGTGGAAAATTACGTAAGGCAGTGAAATGTTAAAAACAAAGAGGTAGGACAAAAAATAAAGAAATAAATATACAGTAATTAAACCTTGCTATTCACAAACCCCATTTTGTTTCATTAAAAAAGTGGTGAAATAAATTGCGCAGTGGACTCAGGAGAACAACTGACCACAAGCTGAATCTTTCAAGGAAGGAAGCAAAGGAATGAGGGAACTAAGTATCTATAGTGACTTCATTGCAGCTAGATGTCTGAGTCTTAGATTAAGGAAATGGAATAATGTACTGCCCTCTGCATATTAGCAAAATAATATCACAGTAGTACTGCTGGATGTCTGAAAGTAAATATTTGCAATGTGAGTGAAGGACTCACACAAAATCCCCGATATGATTAAAAACCATTTCTGGACCAAAAAAGGCCTTTAGTGCTAGGGGAAATAAAAGTGAAAAGAAGCCATGAATATAGTATCTAACACACAAAGTAAATGAGTCTGTAGATAATTTGGTAAACAGGCATTGGGCTAAGGAATTCAGACACTAAAGCACACTGAAGTAGAAGTATAGTAGAGAAAACTAACAATGGTATTAAATAACATTAATTACAATTCTAATGTTGAAAAAACAGCTGTAATCCAGGTCCAAAGCTCCTATATACAGATTTTTTGTGATAGCAAAATCTATGCATGAGGCAGACATTTAATAAAAAGTAGGGAATTGAAGAAATGCCAGAAATTAAGTATCAGTGAGATGCAGAATAAAAAGGCAGAGTGTTGCTGAAGTTCCAAGGGTGAGGATAGGTATTCTTTCTCCTTTATCATTTAGACCTGGGTATTTGCTATTTCCTATCAGGAATACTGGGCAAATTAAGGAACTACTCAACAATAGTCAACGTAATAAAACAGAAATGGAGAACATGAGAGAGGGCACATGTTTACTAAAGGGGAAATGCTCCATTTCTTGCACATAAATTGGGTAAACAGTTTCACTGTAAAAAGATGTTTGGAACTATTGCTAAAAACAAAATCTCCTCAGTTGGACAGTAGAGGTTGACACTTATGGAAGCAAGACCTCAGGCCAAAAATTGCTTTTCTGTTGTCCTGCAAAAGCACATTCAGAGCTGCAAATTTTAAATAATAGTTCCTTCCTCCTTTGTTTGCATTATGCAAGAAATCTTTGGTACTGTTGACAAAGTAAAAATAACATGAGGCACAATGGGGGTTCTCACAGAGAAGCTATGTGGGTTCTCTTGCAAAGCAACAGGAACTAATAAAAAGCACACAAGAGGATTTCTTCAAACAGAATTAGTAATTAGACAGTAATAAAATATGTATCTCAGGTTTTTATTCACAGTTATGATCTTTGATCCCAGGCTAAGTTCACAACACAGCTTGCTTTTCTACTTGAAAGATATCATAAAGCTTGTTGGGTCATTCAGCAATCACAGTGATGGGGATAAGGGTGGCTAATGTAAACACATGGGTCTGGCTTCACTCCCATTTGAATTAACTTTTTTTTAAACTTTAAATAAAACTCAGAAAATTAACAGTAAAGAAACAGAAAATTAATCCAGAGATATCTTGGGAGTCCCAGTAGTTGTCTGATTCTCTAGGAAAGCAGAAGACACAGTTTCAGCCCACATCTCCAAACAGGGTCAGTCCAAAAGATTTGAAGTGACCTCATCTCTCACCCATGTGAGTACTCAGCTATAGAACAGCTTTCTTTGTTGGAGCACAGTTAAAAAGAAGCTGGAGAAAGGACAGCTGTGCAGCCATGGGGTCATACAGGCAATAGAACTGATGACTGCATTTGATTTCAGGGCCGAAATCCCTTTGATGACTCTGATCTTCTCTTCACAAGTGTTTTCCTCTTTTTCTCATCTCCATTGTGGTCTACTGGCTGATGCTATAGCAGCATTACTGACCTAACTTTTCAGCTGCTGCAGGACAGATACCTGCTTCTGGTGTCCATTGCTAAACACTTAGCCAGGCTGAGCCATATATCTCCTGATGAGTTAATCACTTCAGCGCATAGGTTCCTCCTATTTCTCTTATCCCTATCAGTTTGCTGTCTGTTGTGTCTCCCTATGGAATTACAGTGTTGGTTATCAATATAGGTGAATAAACATGCATTTTACTCTTCTCTGTTTTACCTCAACAGAAACTGACAATCTTCTTTAAAATTAGACAAGTGTCTTGCAGAAGGTTAATTTTGAAATGTCATGGGAATACAGGAAGTTTGTGTATGACAGAGTGCTTGTTATGCAGAAAGCTTCACAGGAACTGATAAAGACAGCAAACAAAACAGAGTCAAAGAAACTGGATTGGTAAGTACAAAAGCTGGTGGTTGGCCCTCTCTTCATTCGCTAATGGAAAAAAAAAATAGTTTTAAGGCTTTCCCCAAATGGTTTGACTCTAATTTACAACATGAAAATATATAACCTCAAATTCATCCTGGGAGTAGCTATGAAGACGCAATTTATCCTTTTAAAAATTTGGCAGAATTTGTTAGTCATCGGTGTATTGGTACTTGAGTTGAGAGCACTACAATAGTGCCTCTATCTATCATCCTAGCTCAGAATTGTTTTTGTATTCTTGTGGATGTTGTCCAGTGCGAAATAAATGATCCTCTAATAGGGATTTTGACTCTGCCTTTGAAAGGATGTCTTCTGTTTAATAGTCTGGATATTTTGGTATTTTTTATGGTATTTAGCCTGATTTTCTACATTCAGTTTCATTTGAAAGTCTAGGATAACTCAGGGACATTAACATTCACACTGGTCTTAGAAATCCTATAGTTTAAAAAATCCCAGAAATTAATATCCAGTAGATAAGAGAAAGGAAAATATGTGTGGTTATCAGTTATCTGCAGTCTCAGAGACTTAATGATGACAGATTCCATTGAAACGCTACTGAGAAGAAGCAGTAGTTCCTTTTTTTGCCACATTTTGGCTGCAACCCTCTGGATCAGCAAATATCATCTGAGGCTGCAAATTCAACTTTATGCCTTTACAGAAAAGCTCGTGCCATAAGCCAGGAAATAAAATGTAATACTGTAGGGATTACAAGATCTAAGGATGGGAATACATTTACTTTCACAGGAGTATTAATATTCTGGAGCATAGTGAGAGGTCTGTGCACTTAGAATAAAATCCTGATCTAAGGAAAAGCAATAGCATACTTTAAAGTAGGTTATTGAAGCCTCTTTTGTCCTTAAGATAGCCCTTTTAATCTGTTTTTGTTTTGTTCAGTAGTGCTAGGATTTTCAGACATGAAGTCAAGAGGCTGGAAGTGTCTTGTCATGCTGTCAGGCCTCAATAAATAAGTGTCAAAATATGAGTGTAATTTTACTTCAAATGGTGGCAAATTTCCTTAAAGTGCTTAAATATTTTTCTCATTGGTCTTAGTGACAGAAATAGTATGAAAATTTGTCTATATAAAGATAGTTTATGAACTCTATATATTATATAATACGACTTTTTAATTTGCATTCCCTTATTGGGTAATAAGTCATGTTCAGGATAGGCAAGTCATACCCTACATTTATGCTTATGATTCTGTGTACATGCCTGAGAAATGTACTTTAAATTGGTACGTGATCCCATTCTAGTTTGAATTTTTTCATGAGAGATGACTTTTTTCCTCGGTGTTTCACAGCAGTATTACATTTGTTCATTTCATGCCAGTTGCTCATGATAGAAGCAAGCAGTGAAGTTCAGATCCTCTTGGGGATATCTCTGGAAGAATCGAACTGTGGCTTTTGCTTTCAACTATGATGCAATTTCTATCCTAGCGAAATTAAAATTCCCCTACCCACTTCTACACGTGCTCACCAGTACTCAGTATGCAGTCACAGAAGAACTTTATAATAGAAAAGGAGAAGAGAAAAAATCCAAATAAGTACCTAAGCCACTAATCTTAAGTATATTTGCAAATTTGTGGTGCAGTGGGATGCTAGTAGAATGGGGCTTGGCTGTGGCTTACAGGAAAGCACTGTTCCAAAGCATATAGCATACAATTTTCCTCACATAGCTCTGACAGTAAAAATCAGACCAAATTTCCTGTACTCTCAACATTGGAAGACTTGGGACCAACTTTATGGACTGGCAGTCATGTGTAGGTGTTTGGTCACTCAGACAAGTGGAAAATACTCAAATACTATTTCTAAATTTCCTGGTTGGAGTGCTGTGTATCCCTGTGCATCATGTCAAGTCATTTTGTAGCACATTGTCTAACATAATGTGACTGATGCTATGCCTCAGAAACAGAAGTAATTGACAGTGCCTAATCTAATTAATGAAAACATGACCTTCAGAAGATGTACTTTGAGATATATGACATGTAATATTTTCATATATCCTTTCCCTTGATTTCTGTTGACCTGACTGCAGACTTTTCTTAGGGGTTTGTCCCTCATGACAATGTATTTGGTGTCATTCCTTTTCAGAAATATCTTTTAATTTCCACAAACTTTGAACCATGATTTTCATATTTTTCCATCTTGCAATAACTTGAAGAGTTTATCTTGAATATTTAAAAAATTTGGAAGTGGAATTCTTAATTTTTTCTTTGGAATGATAAAAGTTAGATGCAATAAAATAGGCTCTTATAACCATTTAGATATGCATGTGTACTCTACATACAGTTCTCTTTCGTGCATACTTGTAAGATGTTACATCTTTAAAGAGTTCCTTAAAAATCTCAATGAGTGTGGTAAATCAATTAATAAGCTGTAAAAGCTTTCTAATGATTTCGCTTCAAAGGGAAACTACATGAAAATAGTCTTGGTTAATATATTTGATTCAACTGTATTATCCTTATCTATTATCCTCTCAATATCTTGCAATCTGGAAAACATAGGATAAACTATGTGCTGTCACTTAACATAAAATTATCAGTAGGTATATTATTCATAAAATGCGAGAATAAGCACACAAATACTTCATTCATCCTGTGTCCTTTAGTTTAGTCTTTGATACAAGCTGATCAGTGCAGCTTATTGGTCACAAGTTATTTATTCAGGATTTTATAACTATGAATAATAAAATTCAAAATTATAGAAAAAATTCTATTAAATAATGAGAAAAGTTATTAATATATATTCTGGACTTTAATATAAGCTATTTAATCTGAACATCAGATAGTGTCAAGAAGCTGATAGCTTTCTATGGTGACAGCATGTTATTTTGACAGTTGCACTGAAATACTACATTTGAGCACTAAGGGGACTGTAATGGCTTTGTTGAGCTTCCTATGAGAGAATTATTTTGCTGCATTGCTATAATCTGGTATTGTACATTAGAAATAAGCCATATGAAACGTCACCCTGAAGGTCAAAAATAATTCTGTTATGAATTTAAAACAAGTGTTTGAAGGGAGGAAAAGAGGTTTGCAAACATACAGCTCTGTCTCCTGCAAATCCCATGGGGATTCTCAACTGCTGACTCCTTATCTTAAGATGTAACATAATAACCAATTACTGTCAATGCGACCAGACCCATCAGACTCCTATTGCATTAACCTTATGAACTGGTTCAAGAGAAATGTAATCAATCCATTGCTAAATTAATTGCTAATTTTAAAGTTATCATTAAATAATATGATTCTAAAATTGGCATAAATCATGTGGTTAAGTATTGAATTAGGTTTCAAGAAAGGCAAAGGAGCAGCAAGCCCTGTTTAAAGGATTTCATTATATTCATTTGCTCAGAGCACTGAGAGGTCATAATTTTAACCTTGTATGGGTCCAAACCATATGAAAATTATTCATGTCACCGAAGGCCAGCAATAATTCCCTTAATTCCATGGCATATTAATGACCAACAACGAATGAGCCCCTTAAGTATTCCATTTATTGTCTTAAATATGAAAATGTTTTAGAGATTAGAGGGGAAATTGTTTGAATTAATTAACTGAACTGATGCTCAAGGGAGCTGGTACAAGATTTTCAGACAAAGGCTGAGAATTTACAATACTGACATTTCTTTCATGGTTAAAAAATATAGTAGCAGAGGGACTTTGAGGCACTCTTAACATTTTAGCTGATGTCTGTTGAGGGTTTGAGATTCCTCTGAAAGCATCAATTATGGCATGAAAGGCATCACATTAAAATAGCCGTGAGGCCCACGAATTTCACCATTGAAATGGGATTGGATAACTGACAAAATGAAAATTCAGAATGTAAATGGAGACTATAAAAGTAATAGGATCATTTATTAAAAAATGATTTTTTCAGGAAAGGTAATGTGCAAAAGACAAGAAACACTACTGGCTTCAAAAGGAAAGCTACAGAGTTTGTTCTTAAGTTACTCTCGAGTGAATGTACTCTCCCAAAAGCAGTAATCATGGATAAAGTGTCGTGGATTGCAGAGACAACCACCATCCAGGCTTGTGACAGGTCTGTGTGAACTTACAGACCTTGATTGCTGCCTGCTATCTTTTCTTGGTTGTTCTTGAATCAGAGATCACCAAATATCCTGAACTGTGTCCTGATTCTGTGACATGAACAAACAAAAACTTACATTAATTTAATTTCAATATTGGCTGGCCTACGTGGAGTGTTCTTTCAGCTGATTTTTCCGAAGGATAAAGGCTTCAGTACTCATGTAGTCTACACGAAGCAGCATGATACTTTTAAAAATGGAGTTTGCTGTGATAGTTTAGAAAAAAACTTGAAGACTGTACAAAAGGCCCTCTTCTGCTCTTCATATATTTTCTTTTACTCTTTTACATACATTTTCTTTTTACTTTTCCTGTATTCCACATAGGAATTTCTTATGCTCTCAGTTTGATCCATCCCACTATTAACAAGGACATTCTCTCTTGTAAGACTCTACTGGTCAATGTGGCCAGCAGTGTCTCACTAATATTTATTGGCACTAGCTCCTGAAGCTGGGCCACTCTTGGTTTCTACCACTCCCAGGTCTGCAGAAAATCCGGTCTCTTCTGAATTTAAAGCAAAGACAGCTAAAACCCAAATAAAAGCTCTAAAATGAATTTATCTTCTCTGTGCTAACAGACCAGCTGAGAAAGCATGTGACAACAGCATACAATTTCTACTGCAGGGTTCAATGCATTGCAAATGGATTTTTCATGACTAGGTTTCTGATGACTAGTGTAACCTAGGGAGCTATGTAGTTTAGTCTTAATTTACACTGAAAAATGAATAGCACTAAGGAATAGGCACTTAATAAAAATAAATGGAAATACCTCATCACTGTAAATACCATTCTCCAATATGATGTGGAAACAGAGAAGCCTCCCAAATTTTGGTCATACCATATAGTATCAAATTTATAGAAAAGGCATTCTACCAGGCTTCTGCTCCTATTATCCTACAGACTTTAAGGTTTCACATTTTTTTTTTCTCTGTATTTCAGAAAACTGAACTCTAAATTATTCAGTTTAGTGTTGCTTGCATATTCAAAGCCATTGACTGTGAAGAGTTATATGAATATGACAGCTATATGCACTCACAAACTAGATGGTGAGGAATGCAGCTGATGATGTATGCACAGTGCTTTGCCATCATGAGTTTAAATTGGGAATACGTTTTGATAAGGTTATTAAATCTATTTGTAAAATACAATTTGATATATCAGGACGCTTTGTTGCAAGAGAGAGCAAGAGAGAATCCAGAACTAAGCAGAAGAGAGCATCATCTGTAACAATTAACCTTTTCATAGTAAGTAGTAGAGTCAACCAGTAAAGCAGTTAAAGAAATAATTTTAAAGAAATAATTAATATAGTATTATTATTACACCAACTAATGTATCAATATGAACATTAAACATTTATACGTATTAAATACTTTTGTGCATTAACAATTTAATTATTCTCTTACTTCAGTCTTATGAAAAATTGCTGATAGATATCCATAGCAATGAGGGATGCGCATTGTTACCTACTGCGTACATTATCCTCCAAAAAAATACAGGATAGCTCTTTTTGCAAAAAAAGGAGCTCTTTTTGCCCCATGAACTTTTTATTTTTATCGAGATTGCATTAGTCTCATTTTTCAGTCCCATGCTTCTTGAAGCTTTGAATATCTATGCAGAAAATCTTGACATTCCTTATGATTATCACTCAGGTATTACGCCTGAAATTCAGCATTCATTTGATTTCAAAATATCTTTTTGCCAACTTGATTAAAACATATTCATACAAGAGTCAGGTTTGATATAAAAATAAATTATTAGACTTGGTTTTGGAATTTTATTTGCAAAAGGATTTTTCAGACTTTTTTTTTTATCTAATCTTATTTTTTTATAAACTTGTCTTTTTATTGTTAGCCAGGACAGTGAAATTTTGAATTTCTTTTTAAGGATAAAAATATTGATCATTTCACTTCAGCTACAGTGAATCTTTACAATTTTACTCAAATTGCATTGAAACAAACATTTAACAGACTATGATAAGAAATACCCTCAGCTAAATGTATCTCAGATTTCATTGCTTTCACTAACAGGAAGTAGCATTTTCAAAAGCTCATATGATAGAATTTGCAATTGGGAAGATCCCATTGTTATCAAATGTTAACAGATTTGTAAGACTGTGGTGGGTTGACCTTGGCTGGATGCCAGGTGTCCACCAAGTCATTCTATCACTTCCCTCAGCAGGACACAGAGTATGGTGATAGAAAATAAGATGGAAAAAACCCCTTGCAGATCTAGATAAAGGCAGCTTACAAAAGCAAAGGTGAAGGTCATGCAAGTGCAAGCAAAGGGAAAAAAGTCAAAAGATTTATTCTATACTTCCCATTAGCAAACGATGTCTGGCCACTTGCTGGGAAGCTGGACTTTACCACAAGTGGTTACTCCAGAAGGTAAATGTAAATGATGACTGCACCCCCCATTTCCTTGTCATTCTCTTACCTTTTATATCTGAGCAGACATCATATGGCATGGAGTATCCCTTTGGTCAGATTGGGTCAGCTATCCTGGTTATGTCCCCTCCCAGGATTTTGCCCACGCCCCTTCTACTTGTGAGAGGTTAACACTGGAGAGACAGGGCTGACCCTGTGCCAGCGCTGCCCAGCTGTAGCACTGATGTGTTAGCAGCACCTTTCCAGCCACCCATGCAAGGCACTGTGAGGGCTGCTGTGGGCAAAACACTCTCTGTCTAAGGCAGACCCAATACAAAGAGCAGGTTAAAAACCATCATGTGTAAGTATGAAAAAACTATAAGTAGGGTAACTTATTCTGAAATAAGACCATCTGCCCTACTCTGGCCCCTTAAAGAGTCAAATAGTGTTCTCATGTTCCACCAGCATGAATCTGGAGTGTCACAGGTAAATATGGCAGGGTTTGTTTTTGTGCACAAAACAGAAGGCATGACAGGTTTCCATACAGACTTGTCGATAAAATATGAGACTGTAGACTTGTCGATAAAATATGAAAAAGCAGTTTTCAAATTTCTCATTTTTAATCTGTCTTCAAGACTCTTGTAACTGTGCAGTATCACAGTAACACAGTTTAGACTGAAAATGTGTTTTGACTATTGGTAGGGTTGATTGAATGCATTTAAATTTCCAAGATACTGCTGTAATGCCTGGAAGCAAGCTATTAATGCAGTGACTCATGTTTTGATCGAGTTTCTGCATATGTGACATGCATCGTACTTTAGCACTGAGAAAAAAAAAAAAAAAAATTCTATGACTGAGATCTTCCTACATAAAAAACATACACATCTTGTACAGGAAAAAACTAAGACCTAGAAATATATGTGAAAGAGATGGCAATTAAAACCCCCCAAAATTCCATAAAAACAAAACCCAACCAACCAACCAACCGAAAAAAACCTCAAAACCACAAAACCAAATGACTATATATTTCTTACCTGGACACTGGAGGAGTTGAGTTTCTTGTTATCTACACCAAATTTCAAGAGATAGGCATTCATAATAGAAAATTATACCTGTGAACACTGTCCTCCAAGCACCTGTGTGGCAGCTTGATCCCAGCGTACTAAAATGTACTTTATAAGAAGTGAAGAAATATTTGATCATACGTCTAAGACAAGCCTTATCTTGCCAAAGTTAGGTTTCTAATATTAATTTCCTTGAATTATTCAGGTCTTTAATAGGCATATGTCAGATTCTGTCTGCACTTTAGAGTTTTCTATTCCCTGACTGGAAGATATGCCTAGGCACACAAACAATAGAAGTGCCATGTGTCTCCTGAACTTCAAAATTTGGACTGTTGTGCAAAATGTATTTTTTTAACAGCTAACTATGTTAACTGGCTTAATTTTAAGAATGAAAATTGTTGCTTTCAGCTTTTAGAATACTTAAATATGTCCTGCCAGTGACAATCATATTTTGGTTTTTTATAATTCTATAGATTTTCTGGTTTATCTCATTTTAATTTTTGTTTCAGCACATTGCTTGTTTCAAGATAGAGAAATTTGTTGGAAAGAGAATAAATGTATTCCATGCTCCTTTTTCTTCTGCTTCTCACAGAAAATAGATACATAAAAAGTGATCTAAATAGGAAGAATGAACGGTTCACATTCTGTTTCATGCACCTAACCAAGTACAAAAGGTCTTACAGTGCTATGTACAAAGCCATTTTCAAATTATCTATGTTTTTGCCATTTCCTTTCTTGAGAACTACCAAACAAAACAGCAGTGATTACAGAATCTTTAGTATAAATTTTAGTGTAAATCTTTGAATACAGACTTAACCCATCTACTGACATCCAGTTCTGTCATAAAAGTGTACATATATGAAAGACTGAACTGAATTTAAATTTTCTCTGATATGGTCTTTATTCTCTACTTGTATACAATGAATTAATCCATTTAAAAAGCATCGGTCTCTAAATGAAATATTTTGAATACAGCAATTGTTTTTTTTTTTTTTCTAAATGAAGCAAAACCTAAGCTTCATAAACAGAAAAAAAAGTGTTTCTCTCAGCAAATTTCTGTATGTGTTTGTGTACATGTAGTGAGGGAAAATTCCTCAGACTTTCTTCAGTTTCTATATCCTTTGATATATGTAAACTGTTTCTAACCAGGGGAGACTGATCTGGGAAAAAAAATTAGCTTCATATTGCTGATATATCTTCCATGTGATACCATTACCCATTTCAGGAACTGAAGCTATGAAGGCTCTGGAACCACATTTGTGTACGATCTATGTTACCACTGAAATGCACCAAATAATGCTGTTTATAGTGGAAATAAAAAAAAAGAATAATTTACAGATGTTCCTCTTCATGGCATTATTTGCAGCCATGAGAGGTAAAAGATAAGTGATGCTGTACTGTTCAACCTGAAACATAAGGTGAAAGTATTATTCAAATTTTTGCACAACCACTTTCAGTGTAAAACCACAGTTTTATCCAAATGTTAATCCATGAGAGATGTGAAAATACTGTGTCTGGATCTTGAAGGTGCTAGCTATTTGTTCTGGATTTACCTAATATAAAATATTCAAATAAATTAGCTTGACAGTAATGCATGCAGGGATCTTCTGCAGTTATAGTAATTAAGTCATTAAAGTACTTCACTGGAAGTTTAACATATTTTAGAATCCATATTTTGATTTTTTACATGTAAACCAGTGTATACTGAGAAACTGCTCAATATTGCACATACTGGTTTTCTTTTGTAATCAGATTACATATTGCGTATCATCTTTGAAATTAGAGACATGTAATTAAAAGTGATGGAAATACCTTTTCTCCATTTAAAGTAACTAGTTTTTTAAACGCAATTAATAGAAGGCAATGTTAAAGATCATTTGTAGTGTGTCTTCCATGTAGATTTTCAATGTTCTTCTTTCCTTAAATAATAATTTATTATGCTTTATGGGCTGCAGCAGAAATTGCACAGATCCACTTTAAGAATTTTAATCTGTTTTTTAATCCTGCATCTTTCCAACAGACAGGAATAGAGCTCGGGTTTTTCTAGACTAATCCAATTATACCCTGGAAAATTAAGAGAAGATAAAGGGTCAAGTCATTATTTAAAATGCTTTGTAGTGCTACTTTCAGGAAACAGTTTTAGTCCCTGCTACAGCAGTGAAGCTAAAATGATCCTTGCTGGAATGCAGCTTTGAATGTCACCTAAAAGCTGAAAACTGCTGTTAGGGTTTCACCTTCAGTTAATTTTTCATTTAAAGTGCAGTACTCACACAAGTCTACATTTCTTAGCAGATGCCATTTGCTGGAAGTAAAAATAAGGAAATCAGACATCACTAATATTTGAAGATGGAATCTAATGGAAATCGAACCATCCCACAAAATCCATTTGGAGCTTATTTATAGAGTTGGCCATGAGTTTATTGACACTTAGGAAAATTGGGTTTTCTTACTGCCCTCAAATGGAAACTGAATGAGTATTTGCCAGTCCACCCACATATCTCTAGTTGCAACTGTATTTTGAACATGCTAGATAAGGGCTCATAATTTATAATAACGCCTTATGTCTCCTGAAAGCCTGGTTGGTACTTGCGAAAAAGCAGGCTTGGTGTTTGGTTTCTCACTTGCCTGATTTGGACTTGGGAAGTGAGTGTGAAATTCTGCCAAATGTGACTCGCTTGCCAGGATTTTGGGGCATTCACTACTCACCAAGCTGAAGCTGGCATTTATTTTGTGAATCAATGAACAGCTGACCAGTGGTCAAAAAAGACCACTGTCCTAATATTTGGAAAAAATAACTCACATCCACTTAAATCAGGATTATTTTATTCTATATTAATGCTGTGTGGATTTCAAGATTCTTAAATTAATGGGAAATGTATGAGGTTGCTACATATGAATGGTGAAATCCTGTTTCAACCCATGTGATAGCATCTCTGTCACTGACTTGAGTGGACTTGGGATTGCCCATGCAATTTCATAGGATATATCTCCAACTGCTCTGGCTCAGAACAATCCTGTCTGGCTGCTGGAGCCCAGCACAGTGCCCTGTGAACTGGGGGCTTCTGACCAGGCTAAGGGATGTGGCTACCACATTCTTGTTTGTAGGTCCAACCAGTAAGAAACATGAGTGTGAATCTCAGAGACACACACATGGTCACAGGTGTACTTACAGCTTTGAGAAGAGGTAATAGAGGCAGCATTTTTTACTGTAGAGGTAGGAACTGAAGCACTGGAAGATTTTGGTACTTGTCCTGCATATTTCACACCCACAGGGCCTTCCGCAGCTGCCAACGCACAGAAGATTTAGCCTGCTTGCTCCAGCAAAAAACCTCAGATCTTCAATAAGATAGTCAAGTGACCTAACTATACCATATTTCCCTTCTCTCACAAGATTATCTTGATTACACATTTGCACTTGTCACCTTCAGTGCACCACTAGTCCTCACCTTTATTTTCCATCTTACAAAATATTGCCATTGTTCTTGTCTGTCAGACGTTAGTCTAGTTACTAAGTTACAACTGTATGTCTCACTGTGATCTCCAAAACAAGTGTCACTTAAGAATAATATTGGTTTTTTCACATTTTTTTGTTCTGCTGATGCTAGAGCTTTGCAGTGTTTGATACATGAAATATTAATTACCTTTTCACTCTGAGAAGTCAGAGTTTTTATGATATCACTTTAATAACCAAGGATCTCTTTTATTTCAGCCTCTTTCTTTCACATTCTTATTTCTAGGGAAGAGAAAGAGTAGAAATTTTTTTACCTGAGTTTTAAGCCAAATAAACCTACTTCCATGTTATTAATATAGGTCAGTATATCTGACCTGTTTAGAGTTCCTTGATAATTGAGAGTATCCTTGTATAGAGTATTTAGAGTATCCTTGATAATTGTTTTATATTTGAGACCTGTGGTACTGCCTGCTACTGCATCCTGCTTTGTCCTGTTGTAAATCTTCTTTTGGACCCCAGTTAGGGTTTTGTGCTCAGCATTAAAATGACTAAGCTCACTCAAAATCCTTTTCTCTGTAAATAAATAGCGTTTGGGTTTTGTTTGGGTTTTTTTTTTTCCTCGACAGTGCTTGAATGTCAAGGATTCACGACCAATGTGTTACCCTTCTGCAGTGGAGTCTTACATTCTAGAATTATAGCTTCAATTCAGAGTTAGAGAGATTCCTTGCTGTGGCAAGTTGGATGATTCAGGATGTCCAATGGAAAATTATAGCCATTCATCAGCTAAGGCTAGGGAGTCATCTTATATTATAAAACCTTCAGTTTCTGGATGATTGTAAAGTACATTAGGCAGAAATACTCCCATTGTACTCCCAAGGGACTTCTCGGTGCACAGGAAAGAAAAAGAGGGATACTGATTTTTTTTTCTTTCTTTCTTGCCTGTCCTCCTCTTTTTCCCTTTTTTTTTTATTTTTTCCTTTTTTATTTCCTTTGAAACCACAATCTTCCAGGTTACTTTAAACAGGAATGGGTTTAACATATTCCAGATTATAGTCTGTGCTTATTCAGTGGCTGCTTTAATTTCCAGAGAATTTCAGAGTTATGATGTATATATGCTTCCAAATGTGTAGGAAGAGTGGAAGCTGTGCTCTCTCTATTGATTGCTTTGGACAGAGATGGAAGAGAGAGTTGACTTTAGGCTGTTTCCTAGTGAAAGGATGAAAAACACTGGAAACGGGATTTTTTGACACAACTGTTTGGTACAGTGCAGGACAATTAAAGAGGTTTTATATCAGTCGCAATAAAACATACAGTTCAACAGTCATCCTGCACAATGTGAGATGATTGCTGTTATCTTTGCTAACTGTTTATGGGTTTAATCTATTTCTTTGTATTTATGGGGAGGATCACAAAGAAAAATGCGAAAGCAGACTTTCATGAATTGACTCTAAGCAGCAGTTGCTTTAAGCTTTTGTCAGTCTCTTATCCACTATTTTCATGATTCTGCTAAAGCCTTGTAAGGTTTTTGAAAAAGTGTTTCAAGCAACTAGATTTCTGTTCGGGCAGCGCTGTGTGTAAAAATTTAAGGATTTATGTATTGCAGTGAGCAGGACCTCAACTAGTTACCCAGCTGTAAAAGTAGAATTCTCAAAACTAAAGTCAGTAGAGTAGGAGATATGAACTGGCATCAGCTAAGATAGCTACTGGAGGATTCCACTGAGATCCTTAAATTGCTGCTTGCACATAACTGACTACATCTTCTTTAGTGGCACAGTTTTGAGCTAGAAGACATGTCCACAGTAAGGACATGTAGGGATTCATATCTTGTTTTCTTTATTTAATTCACTTTTTTTATTTTTTACAAGTATATGCTAACCTTTAGGCTTGCAGGAGTGGAACAAACTGTCGCAGATGATTTTGTTTCACATTGCATTAATTAAGTAACTGAATGACCGCAGAAGGGAGGAAGTGTATATGACTCTAGCTTTCAAGAGATGTGACCCTCTTCTGTCAGAAGACCCTTCTGGATTTAATGTCATCCTCATTGTACACTTCTGTAGTGATGTAGGAAGAGACAAAGTTTCTTCCATGTCCTCTACTCAGAGAGTTTTACAATTCAGTAGTGAAGGCATTTAAAGAGAGGAAAATTGTGGTGCTGAATCCCTGAGGGATAAAGATTTTAATGAAAGGAAAAAGAAAAGTAAATTCTACCTTCAAAAGGCAAAAGGGTTAAAGCAGAAAAAGGAAATTGCTAGGAACTTTCTCCCAAGAGCTGGGAGAAAATTATCCTAAACAGCTCCACAGAGATTAAAAATAACTTCCAATTTACTTCTCCTGTATGCCTATGGTAAATGTTACTGAATGTGCTATGTTAGGCGTATCTCTTTGGAATTCCAGAAACGAAAAGACAAAGTCTTTTCAATGTTTTGAAATTTTTTGTATTTTATTTTAATATATTTTATTTTAATTTTTCCAGACAGAGCTGTACCACCTCAGTGCTATGTCATCATATTCATTAGGTAAATACACAGAGCAGTTGTGATTATACTCAAATGGAGCTTGTGAATTAATGAAATTAAGACTTTAAGTATGCATATGAGGAATGCCAATTTGATGTAGAAAAGAACACTAAAGCACTGCACATGAGATACCAGAGGCTTCAATAGTCATGTAATTATGATGAATGCATTGGTTTGTAGAAAAATTTTAAAGTTTGGATTTTGACTTTCCTACATCCACACTTACCCCATTACATGAAGAAGTGTAACTTTTATCCAGTAAAAATCTACTTTTTGCTACCCTTGGTATTATTTTATTTAAAATGCAAAAACTGTGTAAGACGTATCTGCTTTGGTGTTTGAAAATATACTTATTTTCTCTTTTCTCTTACCTTCCCCCCCCCCCACCCCCCCACTCCCTGGTGGAACTATGCAAAGGAAAAACATTCCCATTTGAATTTCCCATTCATAGTGTGTTTTATCCCAGGTTTTGTTTAGTCAATAATTGCTTTTGCTGCTGTCACATAAAATTCTTTAAAAAAGAACCAGAACAAAACCCTCCAAAACTGCCCTGAAACTTCCAGACTGGATTTGAAATATAAATTGCAGCTTAAAAGTTCTCTTAGACACATATTAAACTCACTTCTGTTACTTTGTAATTATAAGCTATACACGTCTCTTGTTTAGGTAAAACGAAAGCTTCCCATTTTCATTTGCAACTCTGAAATAAAGCCACTCAATATATGTTTAAGGATATTTTTCTCTCAAATTATGTTTCTAGGTTTGTGTTGTGGCAGCATATCGTTCATCTAAAGCATGATGATTGTAAAACAAGTGAAAAAACGATCAAATAATCACTGAGATGATTCACCCAAGGTGAAATGAACTTCCTAGAAACCAAATCATATAACTGATGTATGTATGTCCTATTATTTTTTTGTTAATGGTAAGTAGTAAGGTAATATCTTCATCTTTAGTCAAGGGATTGTTTAACCACAAGCTTTTATGCTCCAAATTTGTTTATAGGAAGAGGCAGCACACCTGATATATATTTAAGCAATGAAAATAATTTATTGTTCATATAATGGAAATCTTCAGAATCTAATCATTCTTAGTCCAGACTAAAGTGTTATTGAATAAAAAAACACTAATAATGTACTTCAAATTGTTATACCCACATTTAGTTTTTGTATATTTTCCTGATGAGCTCACCATTCTCTGGGCTGTGAGGTTGGAGGTTTAATTCCAGCTGTGGGATTTTAAAGCGAGTCATTGGCATCCAGAGTCTTTCATTAGCAGGAGGAATGTGGTGTTCTTGATGGTTCTTTCCTGCCTCTAGGATTCACTAGAGGTCATTTTTGTATGTTTGCCTGCACACTTTCACACATCAGTCTTTCTTTTTTAATCTGAAGCTCCAGGTTACACCCAGATTTGCCATGAGTAGTGACTTCCAGAGTGTTTGACATCAGTCTTGTGTTCTGCTTGTAACTCCTAAATGCAGCTCTGTGCAGTTCCAGGTCTGCATTTCTTTAGTTGACCAAGGCTGAGCTGTTTTTAATTGTGTAGCCTCTGGTGCCAGACTGTGCCCATCTCTTACCATTCTGTGTGTGCACTTCTCAGTGCTCCACCCTGTGTCTCCTCTTCTTAAGGCTCCTGGTATCTGGGTCTATGTTTTTCAGTGCTAGAATATCATGTAAGAGTCATAAATATCTCACTATACATGAAATAACTGCTTGCTACTGCTATCTGCATAAAAAATGTATTACAAATGAGCCATAGACACCTGCTTTTTCAGAGAAACTACAGTTACAGGTAAACCAAATAAAACAAAATTGCAGGTGAGAAAGTCTGGCAAATCACAGTCCTGGAACCATGTAACTTAAGCACAAAGCTTATGGCCTGTTATTGCTTTGGCAATATTTTATTACAGGCTATGTTGTTACAAAATTAATGGTATACCTGTTTTTCTTCACACAGATCAGCAACTGTCTTTCAGCATATATAGATCATTAGAGGACAAAGCGAATAAAACTAGCACTTGTAATAACACTGCAGAAGTACTGAAAGAAAGCAAAATATTTTTTCCTCCTAATATTTTTGCTTTTGGAAACAGTAGAATTATGCTTTAAATTCTTACAAATGAGCCCAACCCAGATCTTATATGCTGTTCAAAAGGATAGGAATTTGCAGAAAAGAGTGTTCCTAAATGTCATCCTAATGAGTAGATCAATGCTGAATAATAATGACATAGCAGAGCCATTTAGTATAACATGCTTAATATACTTGTTCAATGAATATTAAACAAATTATGTTTAGTTAAACAAGGGCTGGTAAATAAGCAGATTATGTAACAGTATTCTTTCTATAACTTCCAGTGAAATGAGCAAAAAGCCTGTAGGGTAAAGGGATCTTTTTACTACAATTTTGAAATTGTAAGGATAAATGGAAGAAAATTTGAGCCATCACTGATGTAATAAAGCTATGGTGGTAATATGTAAAAAAATCTTTTTTTGAGTTACCCAACAAATTGGTAAGAACAGACAAGCAGCTTTCTTTCTCAACATTCTCTCTAATTTGATGTGCTCAGAAGACATGGTCTATAAGATATGCCTTACTGTGGTGCACAGAAGCACACAGGAGAAAGAGCACCTAACAGAAAAAGTTTTTTAAATCTAAGAAAACTGAAGAAGGTGAGTTACATTTGTACTGATGATTCATGCTTAACCTTCATGGTTTGCTTTCTTGCCATATGCCAGCATCACTAACCCAAGGGTGCCAAAAATTACCATTGATCAATAGTTTGAAATTGCAGCACTTGAACTTTCACCTTTAATTCTGCTGTGCTGTAGTATGTGTTCAAACTTCAGCCTTTTAAAATTATTCATTCTGGCTGCAGATAAGCATTGCACAGACATCTGCAGAATGTTAAACATACATTTTTTTCTAGCATGGAATAACAAAGCCAGTTTCAGTATAGAAACATGGTGGTGCTCATATATTCTTGGTTTAACCAGACGGTCTGGGGGTATTAGTATCTCTGGTCAATTTAAATTTTCCTTCAAATCAGATATTAAAAATCTTTTTTTGACATAAACGTAGCTATGGATATGAGAGATGGAGTGGGTGTGATTTGATCTGGAGACTTTTGAAGTACATGCAGAAATTTACAGTGACCCCAGTGGGCTCTGGAAAGGAGTCACCAGATCATATTTTCAAAGAGTCTTTAAATCTTCAAAGACTCCAGACTTCTCTCTGCAGGTCTGAAATGTAATGCTGGGCTTTTGCAAAGTCCTGCCTAACGTGTGAATAATATCAGTGAATAACAAAGGAGTTTGCATGGCTAAGGGAAAATCCAAGTTTTTCAGTAATGAAAATAATAATTCTCAAAACAGATTACCTATATAACCTTATTATTGTAATAAGAAGCAATGGTTGAAACATAAGTTGCACAGTATTATAAAAGTGATGTTCCTATTTTCATCTTTTGAGGGATGTGGAAGACAAAAAAGCTCTCACTAACAAAGCAAATTTGGCCGTAACGACATTGATTCTTCAACTTGATTTTTCCTGTTAAGTGTAGGTATTCAGTATGAGATTGACTTTAGTTGTCTAAGATTTGGCATCTAGTCAAGCTATTTAATTTATTTCTTGCTTTTGTTATTCAAAAAAGTGAAGCATCTCTAGCTGGTAATTTATCCCCACCCTATTTCAGACACCTACACAGGATTCTCCTTCTATAAGTGTTTAACTTCTACTGACTCTGCAAATTGCTCAGATAACAAGATTAGACTCAACACCTATGCATGGCTAGAAGTAGATAAAATGAAGAGGCACTTTTAATGACACTCCACCTTTAATATACATAGCTGTGGTAATTTCAGAAGGAGTTCTGTAATATTCAAGCAGTATTTAAAGTAACTGTGTAGCTTTATTGCTAGAGAGGTACTAATGTCTCTAGACCTTTTATTTTACCTAAGTCCTTGCTTATTAAAAGCAAAGGAAAAAATAATTATGTTCTTTGCTTTCCTTTGGTGCTTTGTCTTCATGTATTACCTCTAGTCCAACACCAAGATGTTCTTTGTGTGGTTGGCAGGTTTATTAGGAAGAGGAATTCCATGGATTCAGAAATTTTAGAGAAATTTGTCAGATCAAAAGAAGTGTCCTGCAATTCAAACTGTTTTGGTTTTTTTTGTTCACTGAAGCAGTGTTATGTGCAAAAGGCCAGAGAAGACAGGGAAAAATAGTAAATACTAGCCAGAACAAGAACTCAGGGAAAAAGTTATTAACAGTGACTCACAGGAGTCATTACAGTGATCCTACCTAGCCTGCAGCTTCACAGTGCTATCTGCTAATAGATGCCACCATCTATTAAATTTTTTTAGTAGTGAAGTTGTAGCAAACCCTTTCTCCTTGAATGTAATTCATATCGTAAAATTATTTAAAACAAAACCTCTGGTTGCAAGGGTATTAAGTAGTTGTTTCAGTGCTGTCCTAATATAGAGAGAAAATGAATTGTTTTGAAGGAGTACACCAGGGGAAAAAATAAAAGAAAAATTATATATATGTAACTTTTTGTATATCTGTGGATACAATTTTTCAGGTAAGCAATCAAGTGGATGTCAGGCTAACCCCCCATTCTATTCTATCTGATATTTTTTCCTCTCTCTTTCCTTAAGATAAAGCAGTTGGCACAGCACTTCATTCAGGAGACTGTAGTAGAACTTATTACCAGTAATTCTCTGTTTTATTATAAAGATATAAATATTTTTGTTCCCCTGTTACTGTATTCCTCTTGTGTTTGTCTTATGCATACCCACATGAATCTAATTCTATATCTAGATGCAATGTAACACTGTAGAAATAAGGATTACTGCCAAGAAAATGGTATTCACATCCTGTGGGATGGAGTGACACCTGGAAATACTGCCCTAGTCAGAAACTGCGGCTAATAATGAATATTTTTAATGAAATACTAAAAAATGAAAACATATGAAACATATTTGGAAAAGTTCTTACTTCTGTAATAACCATGTGTGGATACTGTCTTGGGTTCAGTTAATTCGAGGAAGTGGTAAGGGTGAAGTACACGTGCCTGTTATAAGTCAGCCAAATAGCTTCCTTTCTATGTCAGTATGAGAACAGAAAAGGAGAGAGAGAGAAAGAGTGAATGAGACCTCCAGTGTCGTCTCTGTTGTGCCAACTATTTCTACGTTAGGGCGAATGGCTGACTTTTAGACAGCTAAATGTGAGAGGCAGCCCCCTCTGGGCTTGTAGCTCTCTGGATGAAGCTGAGGGAAGGAGGAGGTGACGTCAGTCTGTGCCTGGGAGGGATGTATGCCTCTCTTTCAAAGCATTTCTCATCTGTGGGAGTGCAGCCTGATATCTCTATCTGCGCCCACAGTGATGGGGGACCGTGAGATCAAAGTGAAGTTTACAAAGTGTTGGTGTTTTGTCCCAGAGAAGCACTAGAGATGCTGAAAATGCGCTCATGTCTAGGGAGTCAGTGTCAATTAGTCTCCACTGAGGCTTGTCTCCCACTCCAGCTCTTGTGTTACTGTAGTCTTCTACACTTATCAATGTAATTACTGCTGGTGTCAAAAGCAGCCAAAATTAAAATGCTGCTAAAGATAATTTTTGTCATACTGTTTCTCAGCATTTGAAACCAGTGTAGGTTTATGTTACTCTTGTAAAAAGCTCTCCTTATGTTGTGTTCACAATATAGAATTTGCATTATTTATAGATCACGCTATAGGTACAACTTTATGAGAGTTACATATTATTGTTTGGCTGTTAAATATTGTTGTAAATATAAGGCTATGCTATCATAAAGTACAATATTTTATTAATGACAGGTACTTACAGGTGCGGTGAAATTAAAAATCGTGAATTGTCTTGATTGCTTCTCAAACCTTCTAAACTGTCAAGAAATAGTTTTAAGACATACTTTTATCAGTGGCCAGTTTTCTGACTGACGGTGGTCTCTTTCTCCAGGTAGCAGCTGACAGAACAAGAGGACGCAGTCTTAAGCTGCGCCAAGGAAAATATAGGTTGGATATTGGGAAAAAGTTTTTTACGGAAAGAGTGATAAAGTACTGGAATGGTCTACCTGGGGAGCTGGTAGAATCACCATCCCTAGATGTGTTTAAAAAGAGATTGGATGTGGCACTCGGTGCCATGGTTTAGTTGCAGTGTTGGGGCATGGGTTGGACTCAAGGATCTTGAAGGTCTCTTCCAACCTGGTGATTCTGTGATTCTGTGATTTCACAGCCATTCCTTAATAAATGTTTTCATAATGTCTATTTGTCTTATTTAGACTCTCTTCCCAGCTCCCAGATATAAGTGGGATGCTAGTCTGATCAGTTTGTAACTCAACTTAATTGCACCTTAATGCTACTTAATTTAGTAGCATTTGGTAGAGAAATTGGCATGCCATAACCACAATAACCTTCTGAAAAGAACAGGCAGCCTTGAACCTGATTTAAAAAAAAAAAAACCACATACAAATATCTTTCCCTTTAGAAAGGTTTTTTGACTTCTTGAATATCATATTATGTTTTTCTTTGTTTTCCCTAGCTGTCTGTTTTCTTTGGGTGTTATTTTAAACTGTGGATTTATTTTCTTTGCTCCACCATATGTTTTGTTTTTTCTTTTTTTGTGCTTATACACTTGTTCATGCTTCTTTCTGAAACCCTTTCACCTCTATAACCCCCTGAGACTGGCTGGTAAGCAAAAAGCAGTTTATTGACAGCACATGTGATACCTTTTGACTTGCTTAAGAGCCTCTTGCTTCTTAGGTTTCAGTCTAGCTTTTACGGTGGAAACCCCTCCTAAGATTCACTTGGATTATCCATTCTTTATTTTTATATTTGCTATGTTTACTGTATGTTCAGGTTAGGGGAATAAGGAATTGCAACTCTAGATTTGCAGAAGCAGTGACCAGTGATTGAATAAGTTTACACACACACAAACCTACACACACAGAACTTATCCCACCCTCCCTTCTGTTTTTTTGAATACTGTTTATTTTAAGATAAAAACAGTTGGCAGTGGTTGGCATGCCTAGATTCCCAGGCCTATCTTTATTGTTCACATGGAGCTTAACATCTGCAGGGCTCTGCCAGCTCTAAGACGTGGATGTCATAATAATGAAAAAAATTATAGAAATTTTAAAAAATTAGTTTTAGTTCAGTAAGAAATTTTAACTAGATACATATTCCATTTCAGTGTTCCTCCTTTCCAGATAACATTTCAAATATTTGTTAGACCTTTGACATACCATTTCCACATGCTGGAGGAAAAGATGCTCAGGTTGGAGGAGAAAAAATCCCAAAGCAAATTATTTGTATCATGGTTCTGCAAGTGTTGATCAGGATACCCTTTCCTAGGAGGCCTTTTTTTTGTCTGTTTTTAGTTTGGTTGGCTTGTTCATTTTTTTGAGGTTATTTTCCTTAGAAAGTTTACTAGAAATTCCTAAAGGTCATTTCATTAATTAGTCAAAAATAAAACAAGCCTGCAGTTCACATGTGGCAACTCTGTCTTCATTCTGACATGTATTTAGCCATACTTTGCTTTATTTTATTATAATTTAAATCTCTTTCGCAGCCTGCTAGCTAATATTTTTCCCTTTGGAGATGTAGAGTCATATTTTCTGTAGCACCTGACTTCTCTGATCTCCAGGTCCCTCTTAATCCCATCATGTTCAGGGGTGATGCCAACTCTTCTTCCCAGGCCTCTCCCTATAAAGAGAGGCAAAAGGCAGTGCTGCAACGCTGCCTAGAGAACCTTTCTGACAGAGATAAGCACCAGCTGTTGCATTACTCTGCTGGTTTTTTTTAAAGGTTACCTCTGCTGGAGAGCTCAGAGGCTGACTAGAAAATGTTGAAAGGAGTAATGATTCTGTCAGAGGCTGTCTGGTGAAAGGAGGTAGTGCAAACAAAGGGCGCACTTATGCATATTTTATCTAACCCAGTGGTAGTACCCTTTCTGACCTAATCAAATCCAGAACTCACACTAAATCACTCTATAAAGAACATGATTTAAGGAAAATTTTTGGGATAGTCTATTAAGCTGTTTTATAACCTTTACAAATCATGTGCATGTTCATTATTTTAAGAAGAAAAAGAGAAAAAGCATGGGAAAATATGTTGCAATTACTTGCAATTGGCAATTTAGACATCAGTAATCTACTGTGAATCCATTTGGCTGTAGTGCAAGGTCTTAACATTTTTATATACAAAATCAGCACTTTGGCAGGTGAGTTTAGTGTATCAGTTTGCAGCTGCCTCCTTTCCTGGAACACTTAGTGGTAGGATATTATGGCAGCATTCCTACAAGTCTCACCAAAAGCATGATGTTGTCATTGCATGCAAGTTTCCTTTCCCTTTTGATGGATAAGAAAGAAATTGTTAAAAATTTTAACCATGTCTGAATGTATAGCTTCAATTTATTGTTATTTCTATAATTTGCTATTCTGGATATTTTTTCCCTTTCACAAGTTTATTCTGATTTTGTTTAGTGATTTGTTTTTTCACCAATGAAGTTGCTAACAATATTAGATGTTCTAGATACAGATCTAAGTCTGTTCAGCACACTTTAGATTCACACACTTTGTCCTATTTCTATCAAAGTGTGGTTATGCATATGAGAGGCTAATCTGTCCATGTTTCTATTCACGATAGCCTCCAGGAAACTTCCTTTACTGGAATGAAGATATTTCAAGCAGTGAGAAATTGGAAGCTTGTGACCCATATGGCATTCCTATTGAGTCAAAAACCCAAATACTCTTACCAGCTGATGTGACAAGAAAAGACTGTAGCAAAAATCTTCACAGTGAACAAGAACATGAACTGTTTCCACGCTTGCTGTTGCTTTGTGCTGAAAGTCCTCCTGATTAAAGTGTTCCTAGATGCTGAAAGGAGTGGTTTGATTCTGATAACTGCAGGCATGCACATACTTTTCCTCCCGTTGCTATAAAGAAAATCCTTTCTATATTTTTCTGTTTATTTGTTAGAGTGAGATTTTCTACACTTTCAACTTTAGTCTTACTGTCTTCCCAGAAATGAAACAGTAAAAGAAATGGCCAACAACAAGTACAGTTCTCTGAGGTAGGTTTTAGGGCTTACAGTAGTGAATACACATGTAGACATGCTGCCACTGGTATATCCAGGAGTTGCCAGAACAAGGTCCCTAGTGTTACCGTTCCTTTGTTCATATGTAGCCACTTCAGCTTATGCAGGACCTCTCTAAATCTAGTGTATTGCTCAGCATTTATCTGTTTTGGCAGTTTCTTAAGCAGTTTGATGGCTTACCTCCAAGTCTGTCAGGAAAAACATTTTCACAAAATGTATCAATCCCCACTACTGTTAAGGAAGTTGTGAGATCTTCATATGTACTCTGCACTCTAATTCAGATTTTTCAGCAGATGTGGTTAGATGTAAATGCAGCTGTGCTCTGTGATGGCATAAAATGCAGGTGTTGCTCTGTTACAAAGCTTAAAATTTTTGATTCCATAGCAGCTGGGAAAAAGATTGCAACAAATACTTCAGGGCTGCAAATTCACTTAAAAAACAGCATGAAACACTGCAATCACTGAAACTCAAGCAGTTATTTTCCTTTGGGACCATCCCTATGTATGTCCAATAATGATGGTATTCAGCTGACTACCTAATTTAATAGAAAGGGTGCCACAAATCTATAGGCATAACAACTATTCACTGTTACTGCCAAATGAGAGCCATGGAGTGTCTTGACACCCATGCAAGTTACTCTTGCTGCTAGTTGTGGCCAGCTCTACACATTTCATTTAATATGGTGTTCCAGGAAACCACTGAAGCTTCATTGACTCAAGAATTTGCCCTGTTAAGTTTTAATGGAATGTGGTAAGAATATCATTGCGTAGTCTACAGTAGGTCATTTGTGGCATCTCTTAGCATGGAAGTAGTGTCAGTTAGGAATGAAATAACATAGCTTTCACCTCCCTCTCTTTTCTTCTCAAACTTCTTCCTGACATTTTTCTATCATGGTCTTCTCAATGGGTATAAATGTGGAATAATAGTTCAGTGACCCAGTTTTCACAGTAATCTCCATCATGGGAAAATAAATTTCTTCTGCTTTGTTACTGGATGTTTTTATAGGCATTATAAGAGAGTTTTGATGTGCAGGTTAGAAAGGGAATGCATGGAAAGCATAAAAAGTTTTATTCTCTTAATTCAGTGGTTATAATACATAAATCTCAAGACAAAAACGGTTGCTTCTCGAGGGATCAGTGAACTGAAATAACTTAGGAACCTCACTTTTGTAGAATAGCAGAAAGGATGTTTTTCTGTGGGTATTAATAAAACCTGCCCATGGCAAGCCAAATTTATTTATTTATTTATTTATTTATTTATTTGAGAACCTGTCTACTTCAAGTTGGTTATCCCAGTCAGGAAATATTTGATATTCATCACTGCATGTTTGTTTTATCTAACTTTTTATATTTTGAGAAAAAAAAAATCGATTACTTCACACTCGTACGCTGATGGAAATTCAAAGTTTATGTGAAAGGATTGGAAGCACCCTCAAAGATGCAGACTCTTTCTGGGTTATGCTGTATGTTTGCATAATATGCTGGATTCGGAGTAGAGAAAGTCATAATGCCTAAGTGATGATGTGAAGAGGACTTAAGATTTTTCCTCTTTGCTTTGTGAATTTCTTAAAAATATGAGCAAAGAAATCAAAAAATGACTGCAAAAATTCAGAAACACACTTAACAGGGAGGGAGTTTTTTTAACTTGTGTAAATAAGATGCAGTAGTTATGCTGTCTTTCATTGTAAACATGAACTTCATGTGCAAAAATGCTGAAGCATAGTGGAAATAATGTATGTTCCTTAGAATGTCCTAAAATGACATGCAGAAGAAGTCACCAAGATGAACATGTGAAATGAAATCAGGTAAACTATTGCCTTGACAGGCTAAATAAATATTGCAAGAGTATTTTAAAATGGAAATGGGACCTGCTCTTAATTCCTCTTTCCTGTATATGAAAGGAGAAGTGGAAACAACAAGATATTCTTTACTATATGGTTCCTGATAGGGGTGAATGATATTGTATATTGGATGCAAAGTAATACCTGTTTTGCATGGAGATTATGGTGATTTCTTGGATGCTCAAAAAATGTATCTAAAATATAGTAGCATAACATAAGCCCTTTCTCCATTTAGAACACATCTATACATTTCTAAAGCTCATAATACTGCTCACAAGTTCTTAAGAACACAAACTATCATTGGTCTCAGACAGAAAATGTTATGAATTCTTAGCAACTTGGAACCTAAATGTGTGGAATGTGTGTCTTGGTTTTGGTTTTGTTTTGGTTTGGCTTTTTTGTTTGTGGGTTTGGTTTTGTTTGTGAGGTTTTTTGCTGGTTGTTTGGGTTTTGTTAGTGGTTTGGGGGTTTTATTTCTGGGGTTTGTTTTTTTTTTTCTTGTTGTTTTGGTTTTGATTTGGTTTGGTTTTTGTGGTTGTTGTTTTTTTTTTTTTCCCTGGCATTCTGAATATCTAGAATTCTGCCTGGCTTATAAAACCACTGTTTCTAAAAGTGCTTGCAAGGAAACGTGTCACAGTCTGTCCCTCAGAGACCAAATACATATTTTTTCACTGAAAGCCTGAGAAATCTTCTGACCAGCATTGGAGATGTTATAAAGAAGGAAGCGGGACATATTCCACTACGAAGTACAGTCTTGTCTACATATTTGTTGGTAGCTCTAATACCTCAGAAAAGCCTGTGGGACAGATAAAATGTAAGAATATAATGTGCAGGATCAAATACCTGTGAACAAATAGCAAAGCAGAAAAATAACCTACCCCTACACCAAAAAACCTGAAAACCAAAAATGTATAACTGTGGATACATCAATAGAATATGAAAGAGAAGGATGACTAATACTATGTTGTCACTATAAAGCTGCCATGAAAAAGGGAAATGTAGTATGAAGAGTTACCAGGCAAATATTTCTTGGTGAAATCATCAATGGTTTTGCAGGAAGGACTGATAAGAGCTCACCTGAACTACTTTTTATGTGACAGGTAGTAAATGTTTTAAAAATGAGAAGGTCAACCTTCAGAAAGTGTGCAAAATTAATTTCAGAAGACCATTTTAAAGTACTGTCTCAAAGGGGACTGAAAATTCATATAATGCAGCAATAGGAAAATGAGCCTAAATGTAATTGTTCTCTGCTAACTGGGAGCAGTGGCTGGAGATAAAGTTCAGCACTGTAGAATAATGCTGCTGTAAAAAATATAAGCTTAAAATAAATAAATTTAGCATATATATAAACTTAGGAGTATTAATCTTCAGAGGGTTTTAGAAGTTTGACAAGTTTTTAAGTAACACTTGTTTATTGTATAAATAATTTTATTTGGAGGTTTATCATGCAAATAGAAGTGATAGTATCTGATGATCTGCAATTACAGTTCATAACTGTGAAATTTCTACTCACTTTTTTTAAAGGCCCTTAAACATTCCCAGAAACGTCACTATCCAACATTAAAATGTAATGGCATACATAGCTTACCAAATGTTAATACTGATACAATTTTATAAGCATACATTCTAGTCTATATAAGACACATTCAAATTAAATTCTGGTAAGAGTTCTCTTCAATTACTTTTGTTTCTGTTCCAGTTGTAATTCCAGCATTTTACTTGGAACTTCCTACACTGTCTCTGTGATGTTCCTGCAGAGCTCATACAGCTCTTCCTGTATCACTCAGAACATCTGTGCTTGTGAGGGCAGGTCTGACACCTGCACAGGTAATAAAGCTTGGTCAGATGCTTAGCCAACTTTTATGAAGTTCAGTAAAGTCTTGGTGAAGAATTAGTCCCCTGTTCTGCTTTACTCAAGCTACTTTGGAAACCAATGGTCAGGGATTTCAAAATTCGTCTCAAACAGTGTAGATGTTATCTCATGCCCTTTTTCTTTCAATGTAAAGGAAGTAGGAAAACACGAAGGTAGCTTGTTCAACATCACACAGCAGATTCATAGGGAAGTGGTGAATAGTTACCAGGAGTACTAGTCTGGCACTCGAGTCTTCAGACTGCACTGTTTTTAACAGTTTGAGTTCATACATTATTTATACTTACTCAAAAATGACAGTAGTCTGCAATACTGAAGAATTAAATTAGGCATCTTCCTGCATTTTGCAAAGATCAATTAGAAGCAAACATTTTGCCAGAGCCCAGAAATGTTTTTCTTGCCTGAAATGATAAACCAAGAATTTTTTATAGACTTATTCTGGTGTGCAAGAGGATAGACTAGGCTACAAAATCTCCCCTGAAACGCAGATTTGCAGCATCTAAATTATGGTATGTTGATTCTTCCTATTGTTAGTGGTAAATGTATGAAAAATTTGCAGCTTAATGTTTCAGTAACATCAAAGAATAATGATACAAATAATAGAAGTAATATAAGATAATCAATAACCTTGTGAGACAAGAAAAATTACACTAATGTAAGAAGAAGGAATTGAAGTACATTCTAGTGCTTACATGACATTTCAGTGCTGTTTGAAGCACATATCAAAGATGCCTTGAGAAAATATGCACTAAATGACTACTCAAGAGTTCTTTAAATACACCATACAAATAAAGTATATATATATTTATTACATGTTATAAGCAGTAATGCAAGAAGTAATGCAAGTAATCCAAGATGATTATTCTGAGTTTCAAATGAAACATTTGGTATGATTTTTTTTCTTCTGAAGAACTGAAGAAAAACGTTGCTTGTATTTCAGAATGGAAACAAATTAAAAATAGCTGTTTCTGAAACAATAAAAATCCAATTCTTCTCTAAACTCAAATTTCAGTGTATTACGCATTTTTCCACTGGAAGATAATATATTTTAGACGAGTCAGGAGAAAGAAACATTTAAAGAGCCTAAATGAAAAATTTACCAAGTAATTATTTCCAAAGCTGCTTACAGGCCTCAGAATTAAAGAGAGATTTTGTAACATTAGTAACCTTACAGAAATCATGAAAGTGGCTAGATTTATTTTTGTCTAAGTTACCTTTTCATAAAAACAGCAACAAAACTAAATTGACCTTGACAAGAAGTGAACATTAAAAATATTCACACAGTTCACTGTGTTCTGAGTAAAAAGGAAACATCACTGGTTCTCCCACTACCATTTTTTATTTTGTTTTACTGCACTTCATCACAGTGTTTAAAAGGAGAAGCTTTTATATTGTAAGAGAAGGCAATGGTTTATAGCTTACTTTTACTGCTATTAAGATTAATCTATCACTTGTTCTGTCGATTGTATTTGACAAGAAGCTTCTTACACTTGAATTTTATCATGTGGTGACAGATAATTCCGCTTGTTTGTGCAATTTCCTGCTTTGCAGAGGCTTCACTATGAAGTGTGTTATTATTAATCACCAGCATTAGATATGATACTTGTATGATATAGTCTTAAAAAAGGGAAAAAAAATCCCACAATAACCAAACCTGTTGATGAATGTGGAAAGGATGGAAGGAAAAATATGTTCTTAACATCATATTGAAATTATGACAAATATTATTTCTTGAGGAGACAGGAAATAGCAATTTGTTGGAAGCAGAAATATACTGTAAATAGAATACCTACTTTTCGGATTTCTTGAATTGTGCTCGCATCAAAATTTTGGAGGTAATACAGATGACACATTAGGTACATTTTAAGCACCATAAAGTAGCACATCTGAAAACAGTACTATTTTTGTGGAAAATATTTATGGATCCTTGTGGCAAACCAATTAATTATTGTTGGTGTGCTTAATTCTAAGGAATGCAGATGTGTTTGTATTTGTGAAATTCTTTGTTTAGAGCCAGGTGTCCCAAAATATCTTTGCAGGGAATCTACAGGGCCTATTGTCATTCCCCCAGTGGACCTCAGCCTGGCTTTGATCAGTCATTCAGCAGTGAGAGCAATCTCTGTGCACATTCGATGTTTTTCTCAATTTGCTAGCAATATTGTCACAGAGACTGGCTGTAATCATACTTCTTTCCCTCCTGCTTTACCAGACAAATTAAGGGGTTGTGCACTTTCTGTCTCTTTAAGTGTAAAGAACACCACAATCTAGGAAAAATGGTTTACATCCCTTCTCTTTTGCAATGAGTGGCTAGAGAGAGTAATAAGGGAAAGGCTTTATGCAAGGAAAACTCCCAAAATTATTTTGTTACTGGTTTTGCTTTAAATGAAAACTTACTTGATGTTTAATTTTATTTTGTTAAGGATGGCTTTAAAACACTGCTATATTTTAAAAGGAAAGATTAACATTGAAAATGTTTAATTCATGTTTTGGACCTAACTTGGGAGATAATCCATTTATTATATTCACAAAAATTTAAATTTATGACGGTGTGAATGTCACTCCTCTGGTATATGAAGATGTGCAACATTTACATGAAATATTAAAAAAAATCCATTCTTCCATCAATGTATCTACAAGGAAGAGTTTGCTGTTGACACACTATTCAACCATTCTCTGTGACTTTGGAGTGGCTTAGCTGAGAGAGGTTTTCATTTTTGCATACAGAAAGGTTGAGAAAGAGTAGAGCTCAAAGGGACATCAAAGGACATAGGTTTGCATGAAGACAGCAGGTGTTTGGTTTGGGAGGCCAGTAAGACTGCACACTCTCCAGACCAGTTGTGAGGTCCCAAGAAATTATTAAAACAACACGTCAAGATAAATTTACTGATAAATTTCGTATCTCAAGCACAAAAGTTAATCTACAGAGAAATTCTTTGCTGCTCTGTTGCAAAATCAGGCAGATTTCTCTTTTCTCTGTTTTATTTTTTTAAGTGACTCTACAGCTTGTAACAAAATCAAGACAGAAATATCCACGCATTTTCCATTAAATGACATCTAGGACCTGGTCTATCTCATATATTGCAAGCTGCTTCAGGGTACACACAATGCATGCAAGGATATCTTAACGACTAAACATGAATGTAAGAGCCTTGTCATTATAATTATATGTATCCCCATAGAAGAATTGCTCTGATAGACCAGATTTGACACTGCTTTGACACTGACTGAACATAGATCACACAAAATGTTGCAATACTATGAACTGACATAATGCAATAGTGAATTACATCTGCTATAAGACTTTGCTTATAGAAAAAGTAGAAAGATACAGATCTATATAATTTCATGCGGACACATCTGTATGAAAAGAATCTTGAATAATTCCTGTTTTTATCATAAAAAATTTCCTATTTATTGAAATAATAGCTTGCCATTGTCATGTCTAGATGCTTACCAAGAAAATGAAAGAATTTTATGACTCCTATAAACTGGTTTGAAAATTTCTACTGCCATATTCAATGATAGGCATGGGGTTGTGTGAAATATTGCTGCTAGGACCCTTTTCATTATTCAGATATGGAGCATTAATTGGAATTTAAGACACAGTACCATGACACTCTGTTCAAGCTTCTTAGACAAATTTATCTAGGGGTTGTAAAGGTTTTATTTTGATGACATACAGTAGAGTAACTTGTTAATCTGCTGGCAAACACCTGAGAAGCTTTTTTGGGTTTATAAAAGGTAGCATGACATGGCATGTCAGCACATCTGATCTAAAATCTGAAGAGCATCACACTTTAGCAGCTTGAATAACCTTTCTGAGCTGAGATAATGTCATTCTGAAGGGTGAATAAGAACTGTAAGATCTTCCAGAAAAAAACTTCTGCTGAGATTTACCACCCGTGGTCAGCTGCAACTCATGGATTTGTACAAGCTTCACTCTTCCTGCCACAGTGCAGCAACCATGTCTTGAAATATGTTGATTATAATTTTATTGTATATTCTGATACTACCTTCGAGGGATAAAAGCCCTCTGAAAAGAAGCAGGTGAAGTGAAGAACACGCGAAGGCAAGAAGATAAATTTGTTAAATAATTCCCTCTACTAATTTATGTAAGATTCTCTGTAAAATGTGCACTCTGTAGTTAGAAAAGCCACTGCTCAGCCACACAGCCACTGCTCTGACTTTTTTTTAAATTTTAAATATTTTCTGCTCTCTGCATTAACAAGGCTCTCTTATAGTACACACCAAATTGTCATGTCCTAATAGCCCCATAAGATAATGTTGGCAAACATGAAGAAATGGACATGAAGAACACAACAAAACTATGTGCCTCTTGCGCCTCACTAAAAATATCAGATCAAAAAGACCTGAGTGAGTAGCAAAAGATATCCAATGATTATTTCCATCACTAAATTATTCCATTGTCATCTTCAGTACATCCGTGACCACTCCGTAATGTCCTTGCTCCTGCCCTCTAGACAAAGGGTTCATAAGGCACATCTGTGAGCTAAGCCTATTTACCACATATCTTATGTGAAGATACTCTTTAAAACTGGGATGTAATTTGTAGTTCTAAGATTGAGAGGCAAATCTTTGTTTCAATAATTCAGTGGATAGACTGTTAGTTGCAGGTTTGCTCCAAGTTAACATCTTGAGACAGGCTGCTCCTTTGTAAATACAAACTGCTGAGGTGCTTTAAGATACTGAAATAAATTGAATTCTTTCATGACCAACACTGGGAGATTTAATTTTTTTATTAATTTTTTATATCCAGATCTATCCACAGTCTATACAAATCAAGGTAATAATTATAGGTGTGGCATGAAGATCTCCTCAGGTTTTTCTTCTCTTCCATTTGTGCCATTGGTTTATTCCTGTTGACCACTTTTAGCTTTTTTGAATACAGTCCCAGGAATATCTGCTCAGACAGAGCTTGAGAAACGTGTAAAGTTCATAAATTTTTTCTAGAACACTGTCCGACTCATAGCATTTAAAAAAAAATTGTCTTACAGAAGAGCTGCTGCCAGACATGGAAAGCTAATGCTGACCTTATTTCCAGAAAACAGTGGTTATGACACCTAATGACCTTCTTAGGATAATAAGAAGTTTGTATTGATTTTTCAGACAATATATTTCACGTAAGTACTTCTTATTATAAGATGATAGTGGACAACTTGTGTAATGACATTTTATGCATCATTCCAATTTCACAAAGCTTAACATGTTTGTTATTTTTGGAAACCAACTAATGCCATCAGATATTCACAAAGTGGGTCAGAAGTTAATTAATAGCGGCAAATTTAATTAACACTAAGACTTTTTTTTCCTCTGTAAATTCAGTTATGCTACTGGAGTTCTGTCGTTAGAGAGATGAATGTAAGAAATGCATGTATAGCCCAAGAGCAAAGCAAAAAATTATTGCACACCTTGCTAAACAGTGGCCTATTAAATAATTTTCAAATGGAGATGGAATTAAGGGGCATACTACATTAAAGATAGACTTAATTATCAATGATTTAAAATGTAATTTTGATGAATGAGTTCAGTGGTAACTTGAGCAATAAAGAATGGAAGCTGCTTTCCAGAAATTCAGAGACAAGAGAAAAAAAAATCCTTACACTGCATTGCATGCTATGCCATAGAGTTGAAATGTCTTAGGTGCAGATTTGGGAGACTTTCCTTCTATCTAAATGGAAAAGAGGACTTTTTTAGTCCTCTTGCAAGAAGGGTCATGAGAGATCTAAGTGGGATATAAACAGCAGTTCTCCATTGTCTCAACAGTGCAATTTTTTTCAGCAATATCACGCATTCAAATAGGTGAAAAAATATAGAATGGATTTTTTTAATACTCCTGGTAAATAAAGATGCAAAACTCAAATTTTAGGATTTGAAACCGTGGGATTTTCTACTTAAGACTGACCCTTTTCAAATGGCTATTATTTACCTTGCATGGGCTTCTTGCCTATAAATTATGGTTGCATGCACAGTCAGATGGAAAGCAAAATTTTTAAGTTATCTAGTACAGTGTATGTTGTCTTTTTCTTCTGTATTTTAACCTCTGATGCACATAATCAAAGAAGCACTTTGAAGCCATGCATTAAATGACGTAATGTAAAATTTAATGATTTCACGCAGCACTGCATTTCTTGTCAGAGACACAGAAGGGAGCCTCTTTAGCATAACACAGCAAAAGGGATAATAATGCTAATGAGAGCAGAGGAGTGGGAAGAGTTAAAAAGAATGGCTTTATTTTCTACAAGTCAAAATTTGGCAGAAAGATATGAGAGGTTAACAAATAAGTATGTACTATTGGGAAGCTGTAAGGGACTGACAGGAATGGACAATAGTAGGTCAGAAGCCAGATCAACCATGAGTTATCATCATACTATCCATAACACAGGGTTTCTTGATCTTATGTTTCTGAAAGTCCTGATGTCAATTTTTATGATTACTTCTTTAGATCTGGTTCAGACAAAGGATAAAGCATAAAGTCTTGATCCATTTTTTATACTAAAAAAATGTATCACACATCAAATGAAGCTATATGTATACAGTTTTAGATCCCTAACAATAGGGAGTAAAGCATCATGATTTAACAATGGAAATGGATAAAACAGCATTAGTACTACAGCTTCTTAAATGCATTAACTTGCATTGCTGCATGCAAAATATGTACAAATGAACAGTTTCTGCATATCAGACAAAGTTAAGCTGCAGTATCTTGCTCAGAAGTTTAAGTGCTGGAATTTGCAAGTGATTCTGAGGGTGAAGGGTGGTGTCAATACATTGAAAGACATGAGTTAGAAGGGGAGCTGCAGAAAAAGGGTAACGGCCTAATGGCAATGTCAGGTCATGAGACTGAATGAACAAGGGGCATGTTGCTGGAAATAAAGCTTGTGTCAAATCCTGTGTCTTGGCAGGAGGAATTGATTCCCAATTAATGAAGAGTTAGAGGCAGAATTTGAGTTGTAAAAGTCCTGTAAATTGATAGTGTTGATTGGGACAAAACATAACACAAAGTATCTATTTCTGGCTCACGTACAAGAATATTTCTGAAGTAAAATGTTACAGAGATTCCATTAGGTTCCAGAAGAAAGGAATGTGCTATTAGATGATCAACAGATTATACTCAAAACTCCAGAGAAATGGCTACAGATCTTATCACAACAATATTTTGCATCTGGGGGAGAAAAAAAAGATTCAAAAGGTATTCAAATATTGCCTTTATATCTGCTGGTGAAAACCTCATGTCTTTATCCAAAACAACTGCCTCTGGACACATCTTTGAATAGGAGCTCTGCAGTTCCCCTGAGATGCCTGAAGGGAATTACAGGCAGGGAACTTTCTTCAGGGTGAAGTGAATTGTTATCAATCTTGCCACCTTGTCAAAGGCACTGAAAAGACCCTGCAGAGTCATGCTGGTTATTATTTCACTGAAAGACTTCTACTTGTAATGAAATTTGTTTCTGAAGTACAAACAAACTTGTACGTGTACAGCTAACCATACTTTTCTACTTGAGCTATTAGTTAACCCTATGTCAGGCAATGTGATTTCTCTTTGTACTTTGTGGAGGTATTTTACTCCCTGTGTGTTGATAGTTCTCATAATCCCGAAGCAGAAATGAACACAGCTCTAGAAGGAAAGATAATTACCATAATTATTTACAGTCTGTGTGTGTGACCAGCTGATATGTTGCACTTTACAATTTTCCAGATATTATGCCAGTTTTGCCAAGACTTAGTTGACAAATCCTTCTGCAACATTAGGTCCAATAATATGAAAATATTGTTTGCAAAGCTTCCAAACTTATTTTTTTTCTGTGGCTCTTCAGTCAGACTGCTACCATCAACACCTTTTTACAGAATACTGAGAACACTGAAAGGAGGCAGAGGTTAGAATTCATTTAATTTAACACAATTTAATTTAATGCAATCTATACAAAACCTTATGAATAAGGATAACTTAAAGGGCCTGATAAGATAGAAAGGATTTGGAAAAAAATCATTCCTTCTCTTACCACGTCCTTGAAAAGGTCTTGAAAATGGTTGCAACCATTTTGCAATCACATCTGTATTTTTGAAAAATCACTTTTGTGCTAGAGTTAGTTAGACTATATGTCTGCTCTCTGCCCTTTTTGGAGTCTTTCAGCCCAGGTTGTGCTGGAGAATTCTGGCTTGCCTATTCTCAGCTTTCATTGCTTACAGGGAAGAGCCATCTCTTCCAGGAGGGATCTTCCCCAGTTGAACCACATACCCTTCAGAGAAGACACCTTTTCTTTTCCTGCCCAGCTGACTATTTAAAAAGGACACAATCTACAGTCTCTAGTAACAAATAAAAGAATTTTTCTATTAGCTGGCTATACCAACCAGGAGGCTTGAAAAAGATAATTTCATTTACTGTGCTGTGAAAGAAAAGTATGAGATTTTAATATCTTTCAGGATCTAAATGCCTTTCTTGGATTTATTTTCAGTGGGTTAACAGAAGTTATTGAAGGAGAATGACAGACAGAGAGGTAGTCAAACTCTTGACTTAGAAAGAGTCTGGAACAACAAAATGAAGATTGAATTTTTAAGCTAACCTCATATTTATCTTCTACGTCTTAAATATTTCTGTTCATATCTACAGTTATTGTCCTACTGCTAATGCTGCAATGTATTTTATTCAGACTTTTTGGACTCTATATTGCATATATAGTTTTTCTATTATAAAATTATCATTAAATTTTGCTGTGTTTAGTGAGAACAAAATACTGATCTGTACATACACAAACATTAGTTATCTTCCTCATTTGTACCCACGAGTTATCCACATACAGCTACCTCATAAATGTCTCAATTTATATCTGAATCATTCCATTCAATTTTTATAGAGAAAACTGCATGCATCCACAAGGAATAATTAGTAGGTCTCCTTTTCTATATGGAAACTGTGTATTTCTTTCTCTCAAATCATTGTACTATGAATAATCAGTCCAGTTTGCTCACAGAAATTATGAATATGACTTTTTTTCATTCTTTTTAGTGTTACTCAAATGGAGACTGCTAGTGCACTGCATGATGGTCAGCCTCATCCATGAAGTTCTCAGTCCTTTAACATTTTCAGGGCATGGAAACTATCAGACTCTTAAAAGAGCACTAGAAGTTCTACCATGACACTTAACTATTCCCTTTTGTTCAGCTCTACCATACCAAGAAGAGCCAAGTCTTCCTTTCAGGCAGTCTGCTACAGAATTCCTCTGACCCATCTCTGCAGACAAAAGAAATGCTGGTTCTAATGCCTCAGGTCAATTTGTCCGAGGAGGCAGAGAGAAAAAGTAAGCGTGGACATACAGAAAGCTCTTGAGTTACTCTCAATTGAGAGAACTTTGCTCTCTGCTTGCCCATGTCAAGGTCATGAAAATTTGGGGTTACTAAACAAAAACTAGGAAGAGATTTTAATACACATGCGATAATGACTAAATCCACTTTAAATGTCAGGGCCTCTTTTGTAAAACTGATGTGTTGTTGCAAGACAGTGTTTGCTAAATGAGAAAAAAAAGTCCAATTACTTCAAGTGTCTACCCAATTCATAACTTCAGAAATGAAATACGCTCCTCAGTAGGCTGGTGTTACTGTCTACTTTCTCAAGCCTTTCAGAGGAGGATGAAACAGGACAGACAAGTGTGTACTAATGACAAAGACTCAGAAATAAGGTTGCAGTTGTGCTTCTCTTTGTAGAGGTATAGACCAAGATTTTTCCTGGCAAACTCTTAGGTAATCCTTCAACCACCTGTCAGCAGCAGAATAGTTTCAAATGGATAACTGCTTATCTAAACCTACCACCAGTAGTGGCTTACTTGCCTGTTCTCATTATTTGTGTTCAAGGTGCTTTTTCCTTTACATAGAGCAGGAGGGAACATTATAAAAAAATAAATAAATAAAACAAGCAAAAATACCCCCCAAAAAACCCTCTTTGAATTACCTTTCCCTGAAACAGCTGATAAAACTGAGCTGCTTTCACAAGCTGTGTTTCAGTCTACAGAGACCCTATCATCTTTCAGTGGGAAGGAGAGTTTGTGCTCTTGAAGCTGTTCTCACCATCGCACATTCAACTCTTCTGCAGACAGAGAATGTAGTCTGTTCTTCCAGTCTTGTAGAAAAGGCTGTGAATGGCAAACCATGCAAGGTCAATCACTCTCTCCCTGGATGTCTATAGGGTGTGAAGGTTGCAAGCTAGAGCTATTCGTGCTTTGAGCTGAAACGGAGTGAGTCCCCACATGACTGTTCTAGAAGCTATTAGTGCATGAGTGTTTCTAGTAAACTAGCATTTTGTAAATTATTTCTAAATCAGAGACGGTTTCTATCTTCTCTTTCTTCATGCCTGGGAATACTGACGTGTCCCCGGGGACTGCAAAGGCCCAAGTATAACACTCATCTACTGCAGTATTTCTCCCAAATGTGAACTTGAGGGTTCACCACAGTGACAAACAAGAGTAAGTCTTTTTCTGAACATTGTTTCTTCAGTTACAAAGCTTCCCTTTGCTTGTTGAACTTTTAACTTTTAAGTGAAATCTCAGCTACGTCTTGAAATACATTTGTTGAAAAAGTAACTTTATCTCATCTTTAAACAGGCAGAATACCAATGGGCAAAGCTTTAGATCTTTTACCTGTAAATATGCCAGTTCTGTCATTTCACTTTCTTAGACGGAATTCTATTCAGTTCAACAACTTCATTAAGAATCAATCTTAGGGATTTTTGTAATTTTGATTGTACTAATCCTCTACTCCCCCTACCTCTTATAAATAAAATACGTACTTTGGAGCATTTTAGCTCAAGTTAGGGAGCTAATTATGATATTTCTCTTTAAGGTAGGATTAGTCTCAGAACTTTACTTCTGAAACTTTGCCTTTTCTTACTGTACTATTGTGTACATAGTCACTCCTTAGGATATGAACATATTAAAAATATTCAAATACCATAATAAATACATGATTTAAGAAACGTGTCAATGTTTCTTCAGAGAAAAGTATTTATACCATTGTACCTTCTCAGTGCATGGCAAAAACCCAACAACCCATAACACTTATGCTACTCTAGCCATTGGTAACATTCATTTGTTCTGCTTCATATGATGCATTGTGTCTCAAATATTTTTGAGAAATTTTTTTTTTGCTTTTTCATTTATTATTTCCCTATGTACAATAGACATTCTTACTGTTTTCTTAACCTTCTAGGCATGGTGAATGTTTATCATTTGCTAACGTGATGGCTTTCAACTTTGTATAAATTGATTCATCAAAGAAAAAAAACAACCATGCTATTTACATATGGAATCTTTTGTGCAGTTCTTGTTTTGTTTTTCCCTCAGGATCTGCTTCAGGGTTAGGAATTTGATAAGGTTTGTGTAATGAGAAATGGAAATATGCTGGTTTAGTTCATATATTATATGACAGTTACTTGATACTTGGCAGCTTCATGAGGCAGACAGTGTCACATCACAGCCCAAACATGCAACATAACTTGATTAAAAGCTGTATCCTCATACAAAACCACAGAATATATGACAGACAAAGCATTTCAGGAAATGCAGTAGTATTTCTTGATGTACTTTATGGGTATCTGTTATAAAAGCAAAGAAGCATACCATGAGGTTGAATTTTGTGGACCTTTCAGGATATTGCATGAAGTTCAGCATTGTCTTCAGATTATTCAACATGAGTGTCTGTGACAAGGACATGCCTCTAAGGATATGTCTTCAGAATTCATCAAGTGCAACATGAACCTTGCATAAGTGCTGATGCTGCAATGCCAAGTATTGGTCTATGAAGTAATTGGGAGGATAGGCTATCACCATATGATTAACATTTTCCTCCTTTTTGCACTGGTGCTTGTTTCCTTCTAAGTCAAAATTCAGTATTATATATGTCTTTGATTTCTGTTTTTTTAAAGATCTTATTGGGGGTTTGATATGTTAGGCCATGACACATTTGGTGGGAATAAGAGGTAATGATAATTGTAGTCTTCAAGGATCACTCTTCCTTAGTTCAATTCTTACCTTTTCTTTTCAAGAAGAATTATACAATTTTGTATTTCCCAATGAAACAACAAAAAGTTGTTAAAAATTAAATTGCTTCATTGTTCTTTCCAGCATTGCTTTGATAAGCTATTAAAATAATATAAATATCTTGTCACTCTTTTGATCATTTTGGTACCAAGAAATGCATCAAGACATGACAGTGCCTGAGATATCCCAGAGGCTTGATTGCCTGTTATAAATGTCCTTACAGCAGCATTGCTATTGCAAAGGTTGTGTCAGCAGTTTCATTATAATGCCATTCTTCAAGAGGTGATAACTCAACTGGAAAGGTTGCTATAAGCTCAGCAAGGTCACAGTTCTCAAAGCCAGTTAATCTAAATTATCAAAATATTGGATAAATTAAAGAAAGGAATGCAAATTGTATAAGTATTTCTAGTTGATCAGGAAGAGCATATCATTAGGAATTCAAAATTATCTATTGTAGTTGCTTCTCCATTTTCTCATCTAATCCCTTTTCAGATGCCTTTTATAACTGTGATGTTGTTATGTATTTTAATTCCAGAGGAACGCGGAAAAGTTCACTCGTTATTCTTAGTAAAACCACTTGCAGTCTTCTAAACAAAAACCACTTCTGAATGGAAGCTGACCACTGACGTTCATACTTGGACACAATATTTCTTCTAGTTAACCATCACTTTCTGATACTGGCTAAATATATAATCTTTCTGTGTGTTTTAACCTCCCAAGCATAAAGACAGAATATTGTAGAGGATAGTGAAGAAATGTTTTCGAGGTTAAATCTGATCGTCATTGTTCATTAGATATGAGATATTCTGCATCAGATTCTAATGACAATTTTAATAGAATGAGATAATATTTGAGGACTTGTTTAATAAACATCAAAACACAGCCAACAAAAAAGGTTTTCAAGGGTTGAACTCAGTTGACACTGAAGTACATCCATGAAGTTCTAAAAAGCTTGCAACTGTACCTACTTACGGAAATTACTTTAGTGAATGATATCTGACACTTGTAAGAATTTAATGTTATTCAGGTGTGTTGTTTTTATTCTTGGTTCACCCCATAATTGATTTTCGCAGTAATACTTAAATCTAACTTCTGGTCTCTGAGACACCCTGAGTGGGTCTTACCATATATTTCAAATATGCTTCTGAAATGCTAATGCATTTTTTCTATAATATCTCAGTTGTACTGTTGTGACATTCTCAGAGGCTCTGCTTGACAAATTGACCAACAAGCTTTTGGGAGTTTGGAGGTCTCATTACATGCACTCCCATATGAATATGGCATAAACTTTGAAATCTTATTGACCACTTTAGAAATATTAGACAAATTTGACTCTAGAGAAAATGCCAAAATTGACCCCCCCTCAACTATGTGACCAGAGACTACAGGTAAATGATGTAGGAAAATTAACTCTTTTTTTACTTCAGTTTGAAAAGTCTACTCCTATAAAATGAGATTTCTATGTATGTATCATGCAATGAGAAATCTGTCTTATATCTATATAGTGAATGTGATTGATTCTTAAATCAGTTTAACTGCTCCATTTCTCAGAACTGATTGCATGTGGTCACCTCAGTTTCTGGCTATTAGGGTCTTACTTGATTATAATCAGTGTTTGTTATCTCTACTATATTTTATATGACCTAATTTTTATGAGGGTTTTGATAGTTCTCAAGTTATAGAGTACCTCCTTTTCCACACTTAAGGTGTTACCTGTCAGTAACACTCGGATATCAAGAGCCTATAATGACGTGTTGGAAGGGTGTGGATGGACTTGAAGCCACATGTGGAGATGATACTGAAGTAGCTTAATGGTGCTCATACAGACTTTATCTGTAAAATATTGTATGCAACGCATTTAAGTGTATGAATAAATCAGGGTAACAGTTTAGGCAGTTTAACCTTGTTAGGGCACCACATCATGCTTAAGAAGCTCAGCACACATGCTTGGTGTGGCCTACCCCCCTTGTTTAAGACAGCTACTGTGGACGATTCTTTGCCAGGTCAACTCTAGGGAAATTCTTTGAGCCTGGTGATGAGTTCTGAATATTGGGCTTACAGTGCTGAAATTGCCAAAGAGAAATTAAAAAAAGAAAAATGGATCAAGTAAGGCAAATTAATGATAAAGTGAATTAAATATTTGCATTCATTATATAACCTGGAATGACATTTTAAATTTAATTATTTTTTTAATACCAGCTAATAGATGTGATGGAAATGTTGATAGATTCACTGTGGGCTCTCTTCACAGGAGCTTGGAGTATGAGCCTGAGAACATCTAATATAGTAGATTTTCTTTTAGATTAATAAAAATTATTTTCAGTGGCAGGCAGCTGACTCCTGTTGAAAGCCATTGGGTTCAGCTGCCTCACTTCCCATTAAAGCACCACGAGTCCACCTCACAGAGCATTTTCTGCTCAGAATAAGGCAGAGACAATGAAAAATTTTTTAATCCAAAAATCCTGATTGCCTCTACTCCCAGTTATGTCTACCTTCCATCAATTTTTATTTACGGCTTCAGCTGAGACAGTTCATTATATCATTAGAGACTTTCATGAATACAGAGGTCACAACATGTACATTTTGAACAATGCTTTGAATGTGTTATATATTTTGTTCTTTTTTTTCAACAGTACCTCAATGGCCCTCTCTCACTGTACTAGACAGTATCATCTACAACATTACCTTTTATCCTTGCCTTTATTGATTATCCATCAGAATATACAGCATCCATAATGTGAAAAAACCTGAGTCTTTATGAAAGGCAGACAGTTATTTTTTGAAGTTATGATACTTTTCGAATAACACATTGCATGCACACTTTGGCATTTAGGGGTAGCCATAAAGAATGGCACAAAGGTGTAATGAACCCCTAAAGAAAGACTGTGATGTCTGCAAACATCAGTACCCATATACATACAGACAACTTGATACAGACACAAAATATTTGCTTCTCTGAATGCTCAAGTTAAATCTCTTTGAGGTTTTTTTGCATTTGTGTTGGATTATTTAGTCTAAAATAATCATGCAATCACAACATTATTATTGTTATTATTATTATTATTATTATTATTATTATTGTTGTTGTTATTATTATTATTATTATTATTATTGTTATTGTTATTATTATTGTTATTATTATTATGCTATTTCAATGCATATAGGGGAAATGTATTTCTGCTTAGTATTTATCTTACTTTGAATAAAAATTTTTTTTATTTGTGTTTGAAGGGATCATTTTTAAATGATGTATTTATCTTTTAGCCTCCATGTCAACTTAACATTAAAAAAGTGTTTTCTTCTTTCCTCCAAGAAATATTTCATTGGGGAAAATGAATTTAAAATATACACATTTTATTAACAGTACATTTAAAAATAATAGTATTTCACACATAGCATAGTCACAGTCTAACAAGATAGGAAAGCAACAAGATTTTTGATTTTTTTTCTAGTTGGTCCAACACAATTTAATGTCTACTAGGAAATAAAACACAGTTCCATTTGAAAAACTTTCTAACAAAATTAGCTAATCAGGTTGTTCATATTGGAGGTAATATTGTTAACTGTTTAACAAGAACTCTTTTGCCTGTTCCCATGAATTTTTCAATCAGGGAGCAATAGTTAAATAGAATGTAAATGAAAAATAAGAAGTTCAACATTACCAAACTGGGCCATTGTTTCTGTACTATAGTAACACTGAGCACATTTGGCATAAATATTTTGTATTTTGTCTCTACTGCTTTGCTAGTGTCAAAATAGCTAATATTCCACCCCTCCATTTTTGAATGAGAAGTATGATAATTTAATTAATGTTTAAATTCTAGGAGCTGCTGAAGATCACACATAATCCAATTACTTTTTATTCAATTATTTTAATAGCAAACCACTTTGCTATAATTATACTTAATCCCCTGATTTTTCTCCTCAGCTGTTTATCAAGGGTCTGTATGATATCTTTGAGGAAATCATACTGGGATATAATTATCAGCAATCCCCAATGGAATTAATGCACTAAGTAGTACTCAATTATGAGCAACATTGCATTGCCAAATGGGTTAGTTTGGAAGATGGTAAGAATGTAATACATTGAAGTTTCTGAGCCACTTTCCCCAGAATTTTTGGAAAAAGGAGACAATACAGTTATTTGTCCCACTAGGTGATACTGAACAAAGAAATGCCAAGATAGAAGCTAAAACTGATTTAAAGAAAAGAATTACAATGAGGCCCTTCTAAACACTGTGGCTCTTTATTGAATTGTAAATATCAGAAATTACTTTCAGCAGTACCATAGTCTCATATACGTACGGTGGTTGAGCACCAGAACAGGCTCCCCAGGGAAGTGGGCACAGCATGAAGCCTCACAGAGTCCAAGAAGCATTTGGACAATACTCTTGGATGCATGGTGTGACTCTAGGACATGGTCCAGTGCAGGACCAGGGGCTGGACTTGATAATTCTTGTGGGTTCCTTCCAGCTCAGCATATTCAATGATTCTGTGATATAGCAAAGTGGTATTATTATCTGTAATGTTGTAACCTTGACAAGCTAAAATCACAATTTAATTGTTTTATAGATAAAAAAAGTACATGCATAATTGTGTCAAACTCTTGGAATTTGTCAAAGAAATTATCCAAATTCCCTTTTCTCATTGTGTGTTCTTTTAAAGCAGAAATAAGTGCATCATATGTAGGATGCCCTATTTGCAGGAATGTCCATCACCTATTTAAGAAGTTCAGTATTAAACATGACGTTAGATTGTTAGGGATATTCCATTGATAGATTAAATACTGGCTTCCTCTTCAGTCCTATACAAACCCAGCGTCTTGCCAGACTTTAAGTCATAAAACACAGAGAATGAAAAAACTGAAGTTCCAAACTTGAAAATAAGTGCCTTTTCAGATCCTCACATTGCTGACCAAAGGTGTAGTATTTTAGAAGGATGTTTATCAAATCTTAAAAAAAGCTATTGTCTTCCTTGTCTGTATTGAAGTTTTTCTGTTTTTTGAAGTGTTAATTCTTGCCCAGCCATGTGATGAAATGTGCAATAAGAATGCCTAATTATCCATAAGTAAAAAGTCAAGAAATAAAAAGATTATTTTTAAGCTTATTTGTATGTGTCAAAAAGAAGTTAAGAAAGAAGTCACATAATTTTCTTTTCACTTTGATAGCCTACATGCAGTATTGCAATGCAGCAGGAAGGAACATTTTTGTTTTTCTAAATGTAACGTGTACCTATTTTTTGCATGTTATTTATCATGGCTGTGAAGGAGCTTGGAAGATCAGGTCACATGAAGGGGTTTGAATCTGCTCTGTGTTCTTTAGCTCTAGAAGTAATGTGCGGTGAAGGAAGGAGTAAATTCACGGCTACTTTTATTTTTGTAACCTTAGATAACCCTTTCAAAGCTGAAATATAGACAGCACACCTTCCCACCACTGCCAAATTTGCAACTGGTGCAATGGAAAGGCCTAGGTTCACCCATCTTTATCTGAAATAGGATAAGTGTCAAGGTAGGCTGCTTTATCAGTCAAGACAATCAAAAGTCATGGGTATCTGGAGCAACACATATTTTCATCATTCTCCACTGACTCTAGTGAGAGCTGAGTGTGAGTTAAAGTTTATCCTAACTTTAGGGTTCAGCCTTAGATATGTCCAGTCTGAATCCAGAGACAAAGGCTGTGATTCATCAACCAATCTGTCATGAGCACTTTACATCAAAAGCTTAGAATTTGCTAGGTCTTATGTCCTGCCATGTTTTCAGTATTTTTATTTTTGATAGGTTGTGTAAAGGGTAGATGCTATGGGTTCATTTCACTACTTTTGTTTCAGGAACACAGTCTTCCTTCTAAAAGCATGCCTGGAAACAAGTGTGTTTGCCTGAATTTCACGTTTGACTCAGGAGATGTAATGCCAAATTGTGAAGAGAAAAAGATTTTTTGAATACATACAAAAATTTTAGCAGACATTTACTGGGAAAAATAAAAGTTCAATTTCTCACACATATATATCAGATTTACTCCTATCTCTCTAGCTTGGAAAAAAGTTTGGACATGTCATTTTCTTCTCTCTTTTACTTCTAAGGACATATGACTACTTCACGAGCACCCTCTTATTACTCTACTTCCCCAAATATATATCTGTATTTAAAGTCCATTACCACTCAGTGTAGTAGAAGTGAAATAGTCTTTCATTTGTTCCTTATTGTGGAAAGATGTCCAACTGTCACTGATTTTACTGTGTTGCTTTCTTCCATTGTTTCTAAATAGAAATGGAAACTTAAAAAATTCACTGATATTGAAAATAAAATCAATTTAGGACATCAAACAACATGCGGGGTAAAAGACAAAGCTTTCACTGAATTAAAAAAAATGTGGCTGATATAAAGGAGAAGAGGTACATGTCACTTCGAATTTTGAACTTCCTAATGAGGTGATATGAGGGTCTGACTGTCAAAGTGGAAATAATATCACCTGCCAGTTTGATGCCATCCGTGACCATATTTTACTGAAGGAAATTTAAGCGTGAAAGAAGTAGACCCGGTATTGATTATGATCAAAAAGCTTCTGGCCAGAGTGGTGTTAGCTGGCTGTGTCACAGCAGCAATTACACAGCCCTAGTCCCTGGAGACTTTCACCTACTTGTTAGATGAAATCAATAATACCCAGACAAGCACTGAAATGACATTTTAATGTTCACAAAGAACATTTACGTTTCAGGGCTGCCTTTGAAAAAGTTTCTAACATGATGGAGAGGGCAAATGGAGGATTCTGTGCAGCAGGCAACGACGGTTGCTTTCAAACCAGGGTATTTGCTGTCATTGGAAGGGGCTTTGCAAAGACTATAGCAGCTACCTAGGGTAACAGATAATTTTGACAGAAACAGTTTACAAGTATGTTTGGGGAAGGCAGTGGGGTGATAATGAATGGAGAGGAGAAAGGAGAGGAGTTGGGGGCAGCTGCATCTTCTCACCTGAAGAGATGGTACAACCCAAGATGATGGGGCAAAAATATATAAGGTGGCAAGTGGGAGCAGTTAGCTACATTTCTCTCAGTGCTGTCTCTTTTTATTACTGGAAAAAGATACATTTCAACTTCTTTTATGCAGAATGAAATTTGGCAGAAAAAGATCTGATTAAGGTTGCTTTTAATGCCTTTATTTCAAGACAGCTATAATTTCTGCTGGACATTCAAAGTCAAAAGGCCACCTAATGTTTGTTCCGCAAATTCTCAAATGTCTAGAGTTAGACAATGATATTCAGGCATCCAAACATGCCAAACAATGTACTCACTTCACTTCTTTTGTGGTTTAACTCCAGTAGCACCTAAGCCCCCCAAAAGTGTTTGCTCACCTCCCCTCAAATTGTTGTGTTGAGAATTGAAAGAGAAGTGAGAAAACTCATCAGCTGAGATAAAAACAGTTACTTAGGCAAAGCAAAAAAATGCACATTTGAGCAAAATAAGGAATTCATCCACTGCTTCCCGTCAGAAGGCAGGTGCTTAGCCATCTCCATACAATTACTATGAAGAAAATTAACTCTATCCCATCCAAAATGATCCCCTTCAATTTCACCTTGACTTAGGAAGAAGCCTGCTAAGTCCTTGCATTTTGCCTCAGTGTCTCTGTGTTGCAGGAAGAAAGAGATTCTTGCAGCCTGGGATCAATTGCCTCTTCAGAAAAACGTTATTTAAATCCATATTTCTAATTTTTTAATGAAAGTTCCTGGAGTACTAGGCTAATGTCCAAACCCAGCTCAACCTTCGTATTGAACCTAGGGGTTCAATAAGGCCAATAAGGCCTCTCAAATATTTTGGCATTCCTGATGTAAAACTAAGTTAATTGTAGTTTATTTTGATTGTTATAATTAAAAATATTCTACTACTTCTTTACTTGAAAAAAAAAGATAAAATTAAACATGAAAATAAGTGGGATTATCAGAATCTTTCCCACTGCAGTGTAACATTATATATGTAATACAATTTCTGAACATGAGGGAAATACCAGTTCAAGCTATATTTTTTCATATTTTATACATCAGTGTGGACTCTAGAGTGCATTTGCATATTCTCTCATTTTTTTTTTCTTTGGGTAGAAAAATATACTGAAAAACCAAATAAAATATGTACACTTCATCTGCAGTAATTCAGATCTGTAACAGTGTTTGTCGTGTGTTAGCTCAAAAAATGAAGCTTTACAAAACACAAGCAGAATTCAAATTTCTGACTTTTAAATGAATCTGATTAGATGGACAAGTGATATGAGAAAAGTCTAATACCAAGCTGAACCATGAGAGGTCTGTCACAGTTCTGCCAGTGTGAACTGAAAAAGATCCATTAATGATCAACCTCATGCAATATTCACTGCTGCTACATCAAATGGGTCTGTTTGTTATACTAACATAGCCAGTGCCAAGAACGCTGCTGCCTTACACTTCAGTGAACAGTGGTAAATCAGTCAACAACTGCCCTCTGGAATTACTGCATCTACCAAAAGCCTTTTAAAGCATCAACAGAATCCCAACTTTCCTAGCTTGTCCAGGAGGTGCTGTGGAACAGAGCACAATGTGATTTCTGCTTGGTTTTTAACAAGCAATTGAGGAGGCAGGGAATAGATTTGCTCCTTTGCTTCTTCACCTTTATAACTCACAAAGAAAGACTGAAAGGAGATTTCTGGAGTTAAAATTTTCAATATTCTTATTTCTATTTTCTTCTTCCCTCTGGAAGGGTTTAATCAGCTATAGAGGCATTAACATATGCTAAAGAATCCAGTTAATCTCCTTCATAGAAACATGGGTATAAGTCTTATAAATAAAGATATCTAGGTTTGCATGGACTTAAACACGTTTGTGTCTTTAAGACCTAGTTTGAACATGCCCGGTTTCAATATTACAGTTGGGTACTCCCTTGTGGTCTCTGAATACCATACCTCCACCATCATAGCCTTTCTTTTCTGTAATGGAGTTGTATCAGTCAAACTGACAAAACTATGATAAAACTATGATAAAACAAAGGTTAAAAAAATCCCCCAGACCAACTACTCAAAAATTGTGGGTACAACTAAGAGGACAAAATTCTTTTCACTGCAGGTTTCAAACTGTATTTGATCTTTGTCTAATTATCACTTTGGAGAAAGAAACTGCTTAAGAATGAAGTAACAACAGACCCCCTAGACAAGATATTTAACACAATAAATATCTCTGATGTGTTGTATAACGAGGGAATACCAGAGTTGATATTTTCATTGAAAACACAACAAATTACATGTATCCATTCCGCTCCCCTAATAGGAAGCAATTCTCCTTTTTGCTTCATAAAGAATAAAGACTTCAAAAAAGTTACTTCAAAAGTCATCCCTTTGACAGTCACCTTTATGAATAAGGTTATGCCATGCTTAAACAAAATTAGTTTTTATTAAATGAATTATAATCTTAAAAGTAAAGCAGTTCATAAAGGTGTTTGTTATGAAGTCAAAAAGATCGTGTGTTAAAATGTTTATTATAATTCTGAATGTGGATTCTTTTTATTTTGGAATATTAGCAAAACAGTTTTTTGTTAGAAAACACTTTTGCAGTTAAAATATTATTTTTAGATTTTCATTAAAGAAAATATATTTGTCCTTTCATGTATTATTTCTTACACAAATCAGGATTCTATATTTCCTACAGGTTGCAGTATTTTGCATTCATTTTGCATTCTATTAGCTGTAGGTGGTTGTGCACATTGAAAAATTGAATATTAATATAGCAGCCATCAATGGGCTAAATCCTCAGATCTGTTGAAGAGGGGACTAGGAGCAGAGCTCTTATTCTCACATATGTATATCATCAGTACTGGGCATGATCCTGAAAAGTATTCAAGTCCATTCTGCCTAGCAAAAGAAGGTGCATCACTTCCAGTGTTTTTATCTCATTAAAATAAATGTTTGGGGATTGGTTTGTTGGTTTTTTTTTTCTTTTTGTGGATACCCATGCTTTTGAAAAGAAGCTTCTCATCATCTTTAATTTCTAAACTTCGGAAGCTCTCATTGAGGAGCAGATAAGCTGCTTGTTAATCTAGATATGATCATCTGGGGCTGCTCAGAATTATTTAACTAAGTTTACAGAAAGAAAATTTGATTCTAAACAGTTTCTCTTTGAAAATAATTTTGGAGAAGAAGAAAGTGGCATAAAACAGAAAGATTAATATGAAAATGAAAAACTACAAGATATAAAATCCTAATTACTTACTGTCAAGTACTCCCAACTCTCAACTATTTTTTATTTGCATTTTCATTTATGCTTTTGCAACTTAAATGTAAATAAAATTTCAAAACACTCTACCTAATAAATAGAGGCAATTAAGATTTCTTTTGCACCAACATTTATGGCTCTACAGGACACAAAGCATTTATGGGTCAAGCTCATTTCATTCAGCGTGCAAGGGTTGTCATATTTTGCTCCTTGGGAAATATTCTGATGGAGTAACTACTATCCTGTTCGAAATTTTGTGACCATTTTAAAGGAAGAAGCCTTGGGTTAACTCTTATGACTTTATTGTGTCACTGACATGATTTCTAGAGTAAGATGAATATGTCATAAATAAAACCAGCTGATGATAATTTTACTCAGTTTTGTGTGTGTGTGAGATATTCTGTGGTAATATGATTCATATATGTCTGTGTGAGGGCATGTGTGTGTCCATGTTTTGTCCCTAGAGGAACAGCAAAATCTGGATCAGAGGGAACCCGTGGAGATGACTTGGTCCAGCTCTCTGCCCAAAATCAGACCACAACTTAGACGAGGTTGCTCAGTGCCTTGTTGAGTTTTGAATGTTTCCAAGGATGGGGATTCCACAGCCTCTGCAGTCAAACTGTCCCAAGGTTTATACCTCTTTGTAGTGAAATTTTTTCCCTTTTATTGAATCAGAACTTCCCTTGAAGTCTTTCGTCTTTCTACTGAGTATCTCCAAGTACTGTCTGTCTCTGCCTCTTCACAGCTCCCATTGTGTTATTGAAAATAACATTAGTATCTTTTAATTTTCTCTTTTCCAAATCAAATAAACCTGACTTCAACTTCTTGTTTGTTATGTCCTCCAGCCCTCTACCCATCTTGGGGATCTTCCTCTGGAACTGGTGCAGTTTTTCAATGTCTTTATTTTATTGAGAGCCCCAAATTGGATACAGCTCTCCAGATGTATCTTAGTGAGTACTGAATACAGGTGGAAAAACATTTCCTTCCACTCCTTGTATGTGTTCTTGGTCATGCAGTCCAGTATGTGATTAATCCTCATCACCAAAAGGCATTGCTGACACATGTCCAAACTGCTGACTGCTATGATTCCTGTGCGGTTTTCTACAGAGCTGTTTCCTAGTCACTTAGTACCCAAGATTTAAGACTGGACTTAATCCATCCCAGGCACAAGATACTGCATTTGTCTTAACCAGACTTTGTGAGGGTCCTGCTGGCTCAGTCCTCTAGTTTCCTGCAGCTGCAACTCTCAATTTGTTTTCACTTTCAAATTGATGAGACAGCTTCCGTCCCATCATGCTGTGGAGACACTTTGCCCCCATATTGATCTCCTGTTTTTAATAAAAGGGAAAATGCCTTACTTAGACCAGAAGAAAATTAAGGCCCTACATGTTCTACGAAATAGGTGCTCTAGCTGGGGAGTTAAATCCTCAATGATTTTCTGATGGAGAGAACAGGAGAGGAGTGAAGTCATATCTTTACAGGGCATAGAAAGTGTTATACTAGACGGGTAAAATTGGACATAACTCTGGGGAAAGCTACCTCAGAATTTGTCCTAGGTGTCACCAGGAAATCCAGACAAGAGATAGAAATCCAAGATAAAACTGGTTTAATTACCTAAAAAGCTTGCAGTGCTACTGTTTTTAAGTTAGCTGTAGACTTCAGCAGTTCAGAGTTTTACCCAGGTAATTGAAAGTATTGAATTTTGTGGCAACATTCATTAATTATTCTGGTGACAGTTAGCAGCTGCTTGTCACATCTGGGGGTTTTTAATAATTTTTTTTTTATCGATTTTGAGAAAGCTCCGAGTTAATTAAAATGGTAACAATAAGCTGCATATGTTTTTGTTTTCTTTTTTGTTTAACATCTAATCCTAGTGTATATAGCATTTAGGTATTCTAAGTTGTCCAGCATATATGTACTCTACACTTTATACTCTTTCTGAAAATGTTTAGAATGTTTGGTTTGGTTTTGATTGAGATTATTTTATTTGGTTTGTTTTTTTTCATATGTGGAGTGGTTATTCTACTTCTTACTCTGTAGTGATTACCTTCTTGAATTTTACAAAATGTGTTTGGATTTTAGGCTTTCAGTCCAGATTCAGTTAGGCTATTTGGAAGGTCTGCTATCACCTATAAAGACAGCAGGCTGTCCATGAAAGAGTTGGCTGATTTTTATATTGTTCAGTCTTTATATTGCCTAAAAATGCATTGGACTTTGTCCATTTTTCTCATTCAATATTAGCATTCTAGTGACATGTTTCATAAATAATGTTTCTTTGACAAGATCAGTAACTCCAAAAGAAAAATATTTGGAGTTTTCTAAGGTTTTTAATATAGTTGTAAAAAAAATGAATTTTATTTTCATTCTAAAAGGAAAAGAAGTATTTTAATCTAAAAGTAAGTTTTATTTGTAATATGGACTTTACATGAAGTAAGATCTTGATCAGTGAATAATAAATATTACTGGAAACCTTAACTCAGATGTGCAACCATCCCCTTCTGCTAAAATTTGTACTTGCTGTGGCACAAACCTGAGAAAATTTGTTTGCATTCTTTTATGCTAATTAAGTAATTTTGCTTAATTCTGTAATATCTGACAACAGGTATATCTTATGTAAAATAAAAAATAACCCTGTGATCAATGTTATCATGGTGTATATTTATATAAACAATAATTATGAGAAATTTACTTTATAACATAATTAAAATTAATCCTTTTTTCCATATCTAAAGTTGCAGGAGGATAGTAGAACGCCATTACAGAGATGCTGAGTGCATTAGTGGAAAGACAACATTACACTTTAAATTATTCATGACAGAGTTGCACCAGCAGGCCAACAAATTATTCACCTATGATATGCTCAAAGATGAGACAAAAATACGTTACTTTTTTGAGACTCCAAATTATCAGTGAAGTCAGAGAAAATTATATTCAAATGAAGCTTCATTTCTGATTCTTATGAGCCCATTAAAGCAAAACAAAACTTAACCTGATATGTGATTAGGAAAAACAAAAATGTGTGGCTGTTACATCTTCTGATGCCTTATTAGCAAATGTTTGCTTTTCTCAGATTCTCTGTCTCATCTACTGTAACTCCTAAGACAATGGAAGAATGGAACTATGCATAAAATCCCCATTGCCATATGGAAATATTGTGTGGCAAAAGACCTTCTCCAACTTCTTAAAGAGGTAGATACACAGCAAACCAGATTAACTGAAATCATTGAGATACTTTAGTACTTTAAGCTTTTCATGAATGTCACAATTAGACCTGGATTTAATCTCCTTCATCTTTGTTGTTTCAGAATCTCTTTAGGAAAGATATTATGATGTATGGGTTGTCATCCTCTTCTCCGGCTCTTGCTTTTCCTCTGGCAGTGCAGTGTTTGAAACAAATGGCCATGACCAAGAGATGAACAGCTTATCTGAAATAGACAAATAAAAGATCGTTGTTTTTCTTCATAAGATCACACAGACAGAAAAAAAGTTACAGTTTCTGTCAGCCACCTCCTGCTGTCAGCCACCTCCCACTGTTTGAGTGGTGAATCATTGCTCTGTGACTGAAAAGAGTTCTTGTGTACATCACTGCGGGAAGAAGAAATCATGGCATAATTTATACATTCAAAATTCATACATCCAAAAAACCTTTTAATTCTTACTTAAATGATAAATTAAATGGTCATTTATTCTATCTTCCTATGTTGTTCGCACAGCATTTATGATACTGAAAGCTAGACTCCATTTCCACGCTGTCATCATCTGAGAATTTGGGGTATCAGTTTCTTTTTGCTTGAAAGTTAATCCTCTGAATCTATTTCCAGCCATGATATTTACTCCCTCTTCACACCAACATACAACCTTGTGAGCAGGAATGTTGCCAAAACTAACAGCCAAGCAAGAATACATTTCTAAATGTGAACCAGCAGGTGCTTCAGATTGCAGGAGCAAGGACCAGCCCAGTAACAAGACAACAGCACCTCCTGAATATCTGCCTCTACAGAAAGAATGATGCTCTTTAACAATAACGAGGAGCTTAATTAACTTATTTTAAAAAATGTGCAACCACGGAGGGCACATTGGTGGCCTACTAGAAAAATCTGCTACAGCTTGAAAGAAAACAGAAATACCACATCTAAGTCTTAAAAATTGTATCAAAAGGGGGGTTACACAATACTGGAATATAACTCAATGTATTAATTAGACCTGATTAGCTGCTGATGTTCTAGTAATAGTCATCAATTATGCTCATCTTCTAGATACAATACTTCAGAAAAAGGTTAAAAATAATCAGAGAGGAAAGTTAACTTGTCCTTTTACATTCTTCCTCCACAAACAAATACCACGGGTAAATCCTGCTAAAATATTAGCTCCTTGGGTCAGGAACAACATTTTCCTAAATGTATGATACAGTTCTGGACATAGGAAAGCTTAATTCTGTTATGTTAAGATGACAAAATACTCACAAACAAAAAATTCACCGAGAGATTAGTGAATGAATCATTTGCAATAAAACATATTACAGGGTTTGACTCCTCAAATAAATAGCCTTTTTTCCCCCACAGAGTATTCAATGGTGGAGCAGAATAAATACATTAAATAGTTTGAAATAGGTGTGAAAATGTAGATCCCATATACAAATAATATAATTGATAATAATAATGACAATAATATGACCAATTAAAAACATAGCAGTCTAGATATCAAACAAAAGCAAAGTAATTTGAAAATGTGTGGAGTGGTTTCTTCCATCACATAGTCATTATTAGATAGGATTAATGTTGCTTGCACATCTATTCATGTATCGATCCTGGCATGCATTTAAATTTCTATTAATTTTAACTTTAATAAGATGCTGGAATAAAACATGGGAATTATCTTTATTTCCAGAAGCCAGAGAAAGACTCTGTTATGTTTAAATAGATGGCCATTTTTTTGACTGAAAATAATTGAAAATTTGGGTCATTCATTCAGAAGCATGTCCCTTAAGTACAGGCAACTAAACTGTAGGTAATATTTTGAAAGTGTCCAATGCTTCACTGATGTCTCCGATGCAATTATATTTCCTGGTGAAGTGACTTTGTGTATAAATTATATCTCTACTAAGAGGCCATTAATCTAAAAATATGTAGTGTGTAAGCAATGTATCAGGAAAATTTTAACAGTGTGGGAATTGTGAATAACGTCTTATTCTGTCCTTACTTTCACCATGTCTATCCGTTTAGCCTAAAAGATTTTTATTAAGACGTTTTCATTAGCCGCTACATAACCTAACAGTGGAAGAGATGTTAGACTATGATACAGTCCTCATCAATTAATAATATATATTAATAGGTTAGTAGAGAGTAAAAACCTTCCAATTTATTCAAATATTAAGTCTAACATTGATTCATAAAGCATGCCCAGTAGCAGTCCATATTAATCCCTTCCCCAGTGGCATTTTTATTATTTTGTATCCAGCCTTTAAATCTGTTAATCAAGCTAGATACTTACAATAATTGAACTGTACTTACCTGTATGATGCCCATTATTTTGAACCCAGAACTGCAAGTGCAACTCTACAATCTCTGTAATTGTGACTTAAGGTGGAAATGCTCTGCTAAAAGATAAGCTGATTTGGCTGCAAATGTACACATCAAAGTCTGATAGTAGAATGCACTAGCTCAATCTTTTTGCTTTTTTTCCACTAACACTTGAATAAAAAAAAAGTAACAGAACAGTTCATTTCTATAACAGTACACTACTCCAGCAATATTCTTACTACATATTTTAGTATTCAGACTTTGGACTACCCAAGCCATCTAAATTGTTATGCTCTGGGTAAAAGAGATGTTTCTGTTGATATTTATGTGCAGTTTCAGCTTTTATGAACAGAGAGACACAACTCCATTTCTGAAACTCTCATAAATATTGTTATTAATGAAGTACAGTTTGGTTTGGTTTGATCTAGCTGTAGCTGTTAAGTCAACATAAGAAGCTGAAAACAAAAGACTAAATTTGTTTCAATAGACCAAACAATGGCATAACACTGAAAAATAAATAAAATAAAAATAAAAAATATAAAAATAATAACAATACATTAGATATATATCAGAGTTGATACATTTTGTAATGGCAAAACTGGAAGTGATTAATTTTCAATTTGCTCTTGGTTAGAAAATACATTTAATCCTGATGAAGTGCATTCATTTCTAACCCAGACAAATTCCTCATTACATCAGTTTCACAAAATGAGGAATAAAGAAAACACAGAAGATGGCCAGTGAAGCCAGTGAGAGTTTGCCTGAATGAAAGTGGAAAAGGCTCATTAAAATTTCCACATTTTAGCCATCTTTAAAAGGAGTTAACGATTAGCCATGTTGATAAGATTTCTGTGCTCAAAACTGGTTGCCATGCATTATTTTATAAGAAATCACAGACATGACTGGCATTTGCCTTTAATTTGACAATTATAAAGGAGTATCTTAAAACTGCTGCTCAAAATGATTATTCTCCTGAATTAGCTAGAGCCATTTTTTTCCTTTGGAAACCTAGCAAGTAGAGATAATTGATTTAAACCAGCAATCCCCTCTTTCAGTTATGAGCAATGTAATTGAGAACGGACAACAAAATTAAGTAGCTGTCACAATTTCCTTAGCTATTGTCTTTGGAATTCAGGAGATGTACAAGTTACAATTTATGTGCAACCTGCTGCTACTGTGACCAAGTTATATCACAGTTTAGTGAATAATTCAACATGCTAATTATGTAAACAGGATTTTATGAGGAAACAAAGGCATCAAGGTATTTTTTTTAATCTAAAAATTTCCCCATGGTATCTCCATGTGTATTACCAGCATTTATCATCCTATACATCTTTACGCATTCTCTTCTTATAAAATGTTGCTATTATTTGTAATACTAAGGTATTATATCCACAGCATTTATATAGAAAATTGTTTCTACTCATTTACAATGCAGGGAGTCAATAATACTGTGGTTAAATCTGTATAAAAGATTGTCTACACTGAACGCTTATACTGTGAAAGACGCAAAATTAGAGAGCTATAGATTAGTATAGAAAACTCTCCAGCTTTATGAATGACACAAAGTGCTCTGACCCTTACAAACTGGAATTTTCTTGCTCATTCCTTTTATTGTAAATTACGAATAGAATATTAAATGCTTGACCTTCACTAGTGTCTTGTAAGCCTTGGGCACTAAGGTTTGCCCTTCTTCAGGATAATCCCCATTTCTAGTTATTTTGTCAGTGGGTATAATTAACATCTGTTGTTCTCCCCATCCCCAATTCTCTTTTTAAAATTGATTAACTGCTTTCTTTTCTGTTATGGCTTCTTTGCTTTAAATTGTATAAGAAGAAATTGTTAAGGGCAATTTTGGTAATTTCAAGTGGATCACTCATGTAAAATAATTTCTAACCTGTTACGTGAATAATAGCATGTTTGTGGGAAGATAAACCCATCTATATTATTTTTGATAATTCCTTTGTGTTTCTGGGAATATCATTTTTAAGATGTATGTAGCAGTATCATGTGTGGAGGGCAAATTTATCTACCATCTCTGTTTCTCACCATTTACAGTATTGGCATTTCTTTTTGCCTCGAATATTGCCAGTATTAAAACCATTATCTTATTTCAGATGGTGTAAAGTCCTAACTTTTTCTGATTGTACCCTTGCCGTAGGCAACTTAGTAGTAGGGTGGATGAAGTTATAAATATGTGGTTAAAAATAGCAGCAGAAAAATCTTATAGTAAGTATTTACCTTTCTGATTTCACACAATTACTGTAGCAATTATCTTCTGTATGGTAGAAAACCTTTGTATTGAATACATCAATACTTTTTTGTGCCTTTGTAAAAACTGGACATTGGTTGCTGCGCTAAAATTAGATGAAAACCAGTTGCAGAAAACCAGATGAATGGTTGACTGGCTCAAAGCAGCTAGTGAGGAAGTGGGGGAGAGAATGGGGTGAGCTCTGCATAGGTGAAATGGGTGCTGCTGCTCACCCCTTTCATAAGTGCAAGCCTTGTTTTGTCTGGATAAGATAAAGCTGGCTAAGTTAAAGTTTGTGAAGTGCCTTACTTTGTTTGGATAGTGTTTTAATATTTGCTAAGTATCTTGTTCTACCTTAATGTTCTAAAGTTTACAAGTAAAAGTTTGTTATTGAACCTCCTGAGAATTTTATTGTTTCTCCATTGCAGTGCCCGGAGTACATCAAACTACCTTCCCCTAAACCAGCTGAGTGGGCCACGGCATTACTCCTGTCTGGATAGATTGTATATGATGCTGAAATATGAAGATATGGTTTTTCTGCTGACTGCTCTGTAATATTGCAGTCAGATGAAATCCTGGGAGTAGTCCCTTCTTTCTATAAAAAGGAAAATGTAGGAAAAGGCTCTCTCCTGGAGAGCCTTTCTAGCTCAGTACACCAAAAAAATATTGCATTACTTACCTGCTCCAGAACAGCTCACATCTGGTGACTTTCTGGCATAACACGAGGGACGTAGATGATATTCAGGGAAAGAGCAGGGTAAATAACCCAAATGCTGAAGGAAGTGAAAATGAAGGTGTTTGGTGGACTGAGTTCCTGACCGAATTCCTGCTTTCTGCCATACACCCTGAATGATATTCAACGCACATGGGTCATATGAAGTTACTTCAGCATGTAGGAGGCCTACTTACACATTATTTCAGTAAGTAAGCAATGTTTTGGGGGGAGTTATAGCAGGGGAGGAACATTTAAAATTATAACTGTGAATCATGATTCCTAATATAGATAAGATTTTGGTGGCTGGAGCTGCAGTGTGCATTCAGGAAAAGGTGGAAAGACAAGCCAAAACCAATAGCCCGCATTAGTACACCAAAACCCCAAAAGCTGAATCTAGTTATAACTGCATTTTTTTTTTTTTTTTGTAAGAAAGCAATTGTGGAAGTGAGAGCTTTCAGAAATAAACCAGGTTTTGTTTTCATTGAAAGAGAAAGCATGCATTTATGGTCATTCCTTTTTTTTTTTTAATGGGCAGTCCTCTTTCTGCTCCCCAGAGGTGACCGGAATATTCAGCCTGTTTCAAAACTCATAACAATTTACAGGTTGTTTTCTTACAGACATGATAGCATTGGTTCTCTTTGGTACTTAATGCTGATCAAATGATTCTCTTGATTTACTCATCAACAGTGAAAAAGAGACTAGCTCAGCTCCCAGATGAGAAGTTTAAAGATTTAGGTATAACTTGTCAATAAACAATATTTTTCTCTTTATTTGTGGCCATTCTTCCTGTGAAAGTCTCCATTTCTGTATGCATGCATATTTGTACATTTCCCTGTACATTAGGATTCTTTAGATGATTTTCCACTTGGAAAATCTAAAGGCCCAAGCCTTTATGGATCTTCATGTGTAATTGTGCACATGTGTTTGAAAAGGGGACAACTGAATTAGTATTGTCCTCAATGAATTCCAAGCATGATGGTCCATCAAGGGTGATAGGTATTGAAATGTATTCTCTAACAATGGAAACCAGTTCAGAACTACTAAACATATGTTAGCATTGTTATTTAAAAAGGTTCTGCATGCCAAAGACTGGCAATGAAATAGTAACACACATTGTTAAACTGTTTTGTAAGAGAAGACAAAAAGAAAAAACGGGGGAAATTTTGTAATTTTGAGCTCTTCTGCATCTGGTTCCATTGACTGAACACTGTGCTATCGTGTAACTTTGGCTGAAACAAAATCTTTTTTCAAAGTATGTGAAAGTGTGCTTAAAATTTCAGTGTGTTACTTGGGTGGCTTGGAGGTTTTAGTTACTGCATTTGAATATACTCATGGACAGAATGTTAAGTGTAAAGTTCTTAACACATTCAAAATGGATTGATTAGGACCATAATCTTTAAAGAATGATTTCCACCTTTGGTGGCTTTGATAATTGTGGGTGATCACTCTGATGGTCCTTCCACAAGCAGAGATTGAACATTGTTCATTTTTCTTTTTTCTTTTTTCTTTTTTAATGGAAAAAGGGTGAGATGTCACCCTGATTTTCACAGTTCTTCAATGTTTTTAATTCTGTAGATAGAGTTCTCCCGCACTTTCTGTAAACATAGCCATGTTTTGCTAACCGTGCTTGGATGTTTTCATTCTTTCTCCTGAAGCGGAGAAGCTTGATGGATTTTTCCTTTGAAAAATTTTCAAGTATGTGAAGCCCTTTCTAATCCTGTACTTGCCAACAGCTAGTGATGACAGACAATCAATACATGCAAACATCTGTTTCAGGTTGTAGATGTGCTTGGTAAGAGTAATTGTGCTGGTAATATTTCATAGTGTAATAAGTCCCTGTTTCCAACTTTACAGAAAAAAAAAAGCTGACGTGCTCCTGGCTGTATATAACACACTGGTATTTTGACACTGAATCCTTAAAATTTATGGAATTACATCTGGAATGCCACTTTTAATTATCCATATGTATTGCTTTAGAACGTCAGAGTATATTCTCTGTTAGAGATTCCCTCTTGTTTTGATAAGCTGTTTCCTCCTGAATTCTTCCCTGTTATGGAACAGATCACATGTGTGATCACATGGCACATACAGGACAACCAGGGGATCAGGCCCAGACTGTGTGGGTTTGGGGAAGGCAGATCCTGCTTGATCAACCTGGTCTCATTTTATGGTCAGGTGACCCACCTAGCAGGTGAGTAAAAGGCTGTGGATGTCCTCTACCTGGACTTTGGTAAAGCCTTTGATACTGCCTCCCATGGCCAATCCTCTTTAACATCATTATTAATTATCTGGATGAGAGGATTGAGTGCACCCTCAGTAAATTCTCAGATGACACTAAGCTGGATGGGAGTGTTGATCTTTGGGAGGATAGGCTCTGCAGAGGGACCTGAACTGGCTGGATGAATGGGCTGAGGCCAATAGTATGAGGCTGACCAAGGCCAAGTACAGGGTCCTGCTCTTGGGTCACAGCAACCCCAGGTAGTGCTACAAGGTGGAGGCAAAATGGCTGGAAAGAAGGCCAGTGGAAAAGGACCTGGGAGTGCTAGTTGACAGAGGCTGAACATGAGCCAGTGTGTGTGCCCGAGTGACCGAGAAGGCCAATGGTACCTGGGCTTGCATCAGCAGTAGTGAGCCCAGCAGGACTGGAGCAGAGATTGTCACTCTGTACTTGGAAATGGTGAGGCCGCATCTCGAGTGCCGTGTCCAGTTCCCAGAATCATTGTGCCTAATCCAGGGTATTCTGACCAAATATAACACAGAAGAGCCTATAAACAAAGTAATGCAGTTATTTTCCAATTAGTAGTTGACTCCATTACTTACTGGACCCAAACTTCAAGTGAGAACTACAGGGAATTTAATTTGGCATATCCCAACATTTTTTAGATATAGGAATTTTGTAGAAGCACAATAATGAGCTCCTGTCTTAGACCACAACTTTTAAAAGTAAATAGTGAACTTGTGTGATCATGCCTTGGGTATGCTTTTGCAAACCATATTATCATGTACACATACATTCACAAATAATATCAAAAGAGTTTCAGTAGACACATCTGACAAAAAATATAGATAACTGTAAAGCAGATGCGATTTTAATGCTAGTCATATGTTTTGTGTTAACAACAAAGTAAAAGGTATTTAAGGTACTTATAAATTAAATACTTTACATTTCCAGGAACTCAGGTAAAATATGGTCACTGAAAAAGTCAATTTTTATTGCCAGGAAAATATTTTCAGGGGGGCATACAAAAGTCAGAACAATTAAAGTAAATCTCTTCTCATGATGCAAACTTGCAGATAAATACCTTGAGCTTAGAACCTTAGCCTACTATTATGGTTAAGATTAAAGAAAAAAATTTTCAAGGTCAGCATGTTTTTTAATATGCCAGCAAATAAAAATTCAGGCTCATAGATAAGGTTACTAGTAGACCCTATGATTTTACAGAAAAAAAAGTAAAATCTATACGTGTTTTTTGTTAAGGAGGAATTAAATATGACCAGTGCTGGAAATGCCATGGGTGGAATAAATTTCATCAGAGGGATTAGGAGTATATAATATGTTGGTTTCCAAATAATTTTGTGTAAGAACAGTAAAAAAGTTTCCAAAACATGCTGTATTGGATAAATAGCTGATTTAAAAAAAATAAATCCCCCAACTTAAACAAGTACTATTGTTTAAAAGGGCTGTTATGAAGCAGCCATTTATGGCCATCTTTTTTTAAGCTTGAGTGTTAACAGCAGTAGCTTGGGGATAATAAAATCCGATTTATTCTTTAGATGATATAAAGATCGGTAAGTAGTACAGGGTACTCTGGATTGTTTGTATTTAAACAAAATGTGCATTATTGTAGTCAAATGCAAGACCATAAATGTAGGAAGAACTTTGCAGTCATAACTGCAGAATGGAAGACTGTATCTTGGAGAATGATGGAACTCTGAATCCTCTTTTTGGGCCTCCGCATATCAGAAACACATTGATACACTAGAGTCAGTTCAGCAGAGGGTCACCATGACAGCTTGGGTTGGGCCACTTGTTTTGTGACAAGAGACTGAGGGATCAGGGCTTGTTACCTGAGAAGATAATAAAAGCCCTAATAAAAGAAAACACAATGTGAACTGCAAGTAAGAACTTTATCCAGAACAGAGCCTAATACCTGGCTATATAGAGAGGTCAGTAGTAGTCAAACTGTCATTCCTTTTTATACTGGATAGGTCTTGTTTTATCTCATCTTTTACCTATAAAATGGATAATATACCTGTAAAATAGATACCAAATTAAGAGTGCAAACAGAATTTTAAAATAAGAAGTCTGGAAAATATTCTTTTAGTGAGAAATTAAAATTGTACTCAGCTTATCAAGGAGTAGATAAAGATTTGATTTGGTTTGATTGATTTACCATGCACAAGTACCTTTGCATGAAAAAAAAATACTAACTACTTAAAGTTTTTTCACTCTAATAGAAAAAAGTTTAAAAAGTACCCTTACAGGACTTTGATGTACTTGATCATAATGATGACACTAATGATAATAATATTAATAATAATAATAGTATATAATGTAAGCACTCCCTGTGGAAGAAAAAACAACCAGTAGAATGAGGCTGATATTTTTTAACCATGTAGATCATGAAATCTAGAAGAAAAGGAAGTGGTGGAATTTTTAACTTTTAGTGGCTTCCACTATAATGTGAATAGAAGGTATTGTAGACAGACTCAAATTACTGAAATCATTAAAGGCATTGTCAGGCTAAATTCTATGCACCTCCTGAGCAACCTACTGCTGAAACTCAAGCTACAACTGCGTCACTGCTGGAGTTCCTTGAGTTTCCGGGTGGAACAACCACTAAGTTTCTCCAACGATATGCTTCATATCCTCATTCCTATTGATTTCTGTATAAGAAAAAAAAACCAGCAAGAAAACAATCAGAAGCAAATGCAGAATGCACTATCAGCAGTAATAATAAGTAATCAGTAGTAATAAGAGGATGCTTTCTTCCAGCACCCAATTTCATTATTCTGTTCTGATCTTTGACTTCAGTACTACATGTGGTAGGAAAATATTCCCTGCTTCTCACAAAAACAATTCTTCATTCACCTTTATTTTGTCACGTGATTGACTCTGCCCCTTTCTTAAATCATGCAGTTTTCAAGAAATTTACTGCCATCTCCAGCCTTTTATCAACAGACCTGTGCAGTAGTGCACAGTCTGTACTGTATCCTTCAGATTGCTGACAAATATACTGAGAAATACTGGACCAGGCACTGGCTCCTGGGGGAGGAGGTCTAACACTCAGAGTAAGTGCTGAGTTTAAAGCAGTAAATGCTGTTTTTAAAGCAAAGTATATATTCTTTTTTTGCTTGTACTTGGTTCATCTGAAAACAGAATAGGATCCGCTCTACAGTCTTTGATTGCCTACTTGTTCTCTGACCTTTTAGTCTGCCCTCCTGCCCTTACCCACTTTCTAATAAATTAAAATCGTGCCTTCCAAGCTACTTTTGCAAAATCTCCCTCATGATAAAATGCTGCAGAATGTTGTTTTGAAGTTCCTTCCCTCTAAAAAAAATAGCAGATTTTTGGAGCTTAGTGAGCATATGTACTCAGTCCACATTTATCCATGCGTTTTCTGATTGTGCTTTTGAATGTTTGCATCTATAGAGACATATATTTCTGATTAAATTCTTGTAAAAGACCGCTGAAAACTGGACACCTCACAAAGAGGAAAAAGGAACTGAAATCCTTTTCAAGAATCACATGGACACAAAAAAATATCTTCCTCCATTTGCTCTTTCATCAGCATGTTTAATTCATCTGCCACCTGCTACTGAACCTGTGAATTATGTGTATTTACAGAAAGAGGGTAAAAAAAATAATGCAGTGTCAACATGATAACAGGGGTGGTGATTCATAGTTCAAACAATTGTTTTTTTGTGTTGCACTTCACTAGCCTTGCTGCTTCATTCTGTGCAATAAATGATTGTTTTGCACTCTATTTGATTTTAGAATCTTGAGGGAAAGTGTATCAAAATTTGCATTGTTTGTATAAATATATCCAGTCAAGGTGCAAAGCTATGTAGAACAGTATTTTTTAGTCAAAGAAACAGCAATGTCCCAATTTGGCTCATGTTTCTAATTCACCATTGATTATGTCATCCTACTTATTCTGAAATACTTATAATACTGAAAATAATTTCTTTTGATGTTCCATGTTTCATAATCAAAAAGAATATGGCATATACTATCTCTATGGCTATGGTTACTAAATAGAAGCCCTGTTCCCTGGAATGGACAGCACCTGAAACAAACAAATGGAAATTAATCAGCCAACAGAAATATCAATTTTAAGGCATGATTTTAAGTACAGAGCTCTTGGGGATTGTTTATACTTGATTCGATTAATATATTCAACACTAGGCTGACATTTTCAGTGGAGATACAGAATGCAGTTTGCTCCTGAGGCCAAGCTACAGCTGACAGAGTTGCAGTGGCAGACAGACAAAATTCAGCGGAGATTTGTAAAAGAAAATAATGTTTTTCTTATAGCTTAAAATGTTGGGAAAAACAGGTTAGAATCAAATGGTTTGTGATTCAGAGACTGTTAAAACTGACAATCAAATTCTCAGGTCAAATGAGACCAGTAAATGTAATGGGCAATGGCACGTGACACTAAAGTAATTGTATTTAGGAAGCTGACATATAAATTAATGATCTGATTATTGTTAGAACAGAACACTACTTGCCTAATACAATGTCAGGTGAGAAATCTACTATTATCTTGTATATTTGTCAATACAATCACTATCTGAAATAAGTTTATCCCAGGTCTGATTTACAGTACATGTGAACGTAGAGTGATGCCATTTGAAACTAAACTTTCTATGCACCAGAGGGATAGTAACACAATGTAGAAGTCAGTAAAATAATTTTTTGTTCTTCTAGACCCAGCAATTGAAAGTGAGTAACCTAACCTACAAGCTCTTTTTCTTTAAAATATACCAGTGGAATAGTGTCATCTATTCACATTTTTGTACCCAAAAAAGTGGTTACTTTGAGTCAGAAATTTTTGTTTGGTGCCAAAAAAAAAAAAGTTGAATAATGCCGCTCTCAGTACTTGGTACCCAACATGTGGAATAACATTTTTGTGAAAAAAACCCCATACCACAGATCCAGTAAACACACAGAGCAAGACTGGGGAATGCTTTTCTCATTTCCTAACATAAAGTGTTGTCCATTTGGAAATGTGTGCTATGTCTTCTGCTCTATTTCCTTTTGTTGATACTGCAAGATTCTGGTTGTGGGAAAGCAAAATCTTTTGATTTTAGGAAACCTTTAGGAAATTTTGTCTGCTTCATGTTGTCTTGCGTTTTTTTTCTGGGTTTTTTGTTTTTTTTTTTAAATTTTCAGGTTGTAGTATTGAGATTTCAGGTGCAGGCATCAGTGTGTGTGCTTTCCTTTCTGAGCAGCCTCTCGATATTACACCAGTTGTCACTGCCTTAGATACCCTGATCATAAACAGTTTAAAAAACTGCAGTAAATGGACTCTTCTTGGAGTCTCCCTGACAGTAATAATTTCATAGCTTTGATTATGTCTTGTAGACATCTTTTCATCCTGTCTGAATCAATTAATACATGATACTCAATCTAAAGATACCTCTGAAGATTCTAGGTGATATTTAAGGCTATAGATCTTGGAAGAATTGAGAAGTAGATCTTCACAAGGAATGATTTTAATTTGTTTTCATACTGGAACTTACATGGAACTCTAAATGCTGGAAAACTCATGAGTTTAAAGTGCATTTAAATATTGTACTTTTGAAACTCACTAATTTGACTTGTAGTAAAAAAAGAAATTAAAGAAATAGAAGGTACAATATGAGAAAACCATGGAAAGAAAATATCTTTCAATTCTAAAACAAGTTGCTAAGATTTTTTAAAATACCTTAACAGCAAACAGCAAACCCATACTTTTTAAAAGTTTATTGTACAAAGATTGTTAGGAAATATTTAGATCTTTCCAAGAGTACCTCTGTAGTGCTGCCTATTCATATATATTTTATGCTTATCTCATCCTTCAAAAACATATCTAATGGAAATGGCAGGCCATCACTTTCTTCTCCTGTAATAAATAATCTGTTTAACCAGTGATTATGACAACTGCATTTAATTTCCAAATGATAATTGAACCAATTATGATTAATCTAACAGGCTCTATGTAACTGCCCAACGTCTATACAAAACAGTGATTTCCGTAGAATTAAGACTGTCAAAAAAACACAGTAATATTTGCAAAGTGTAATAATCTTACTCCAAAGCCAATAAAACTGCCTTGGAAGAGGTTCACACTTGTGCTCAAAGATGTTGAATTGTACCATACATAACACATGCCAAACCCCAAGAAAAGATGGAAGTTCATAGTGGGCTCTGCAGCTGCAGTATAGTGGAGATGCACCCAAACTTTAGAATTACTTGCATGAGCAAACAGAATGTTCTGGCAGCAGCAGCACAAAGTCCAATACAGCCTGAAAAATCTTTACAGGCATTGAAAAAATTTATTAATGTCCAGATTATTGTCCAGCGAAGGTGAGGTAGCTCATTTAAAACTGATTTAGATATGCAGGCTGCAATTAATCATTCTAGACTTGTAAAAATAGTTATACATTAGCCATTAAAAATAAGTGAAAAGGAGTTTAACGGCTTAAATTGAGGTTTAAAAATCTCATTACTGCCCAAATCTATTCCAGCAGAGGAGATGATAGCATCCATTGATTCAACTCTAGAAGATTTACCAGAGTATCAGGAAGGTTTAATTACACTAGAGGCAGTCAAAGAGAAAAACTCTCAAATGACACAATAGAATCTGAAGCAAAGTTAAATATTATTAAGAAGCTAGTCCTCAATAGACTTAAAAGTTATGCAACAGTTTAATTTCATGAATTGAGGTATACTTAAAAATATTCCAGCTGGTAAAATTCAGTAGAAACCTCAAGCGTGTTAGAAATGTTAAAGCATCTGAGTAGGATTCAAGCCTAACCTTACAGAGAGCAGCATTACTTTCTGTTGAAGATAAATCTGTTATTGCAGGAGATAAAGTAAATGTCCATTGGACAACCCACTATTTAAAAACTGCAGTACACTATAATGCTATATGTTAATAAACGCTGCACAGTGTGTAAACACTGGCAGTGGGTAAATAGAGCTGAATACAATTTCTTTTGGGCTGTTGATATTGGATTATCTGGAGTAAATAGGACTCTTTTGAATGACGTGATCAGGTTTTGGAACATTCAGAAATATGGAACATGAAGCTTCTCTTACATTAAATACAGTAAGGGTTATAATGTACATACCCTCTTACCTGACTTTACCCGCCTTAAAAATGGAGTATTTTTTTTTGGTTTAAAAGTGATATTTTTTACTTCCTCCATATTCTACAGAGATGAATAGGCATATTTAGAATGTAATTCATCCTACCCTAAGGTAATTTCATTCCACCATACAGTGTATCCACATGAAGGTATTGGCGCAGGGCAGTAGTGAGGTTCTGAAGCAAATCTCCCGCTCATCTCTGCACCCTGTACCCTGACTCATCTTGCAGGGCAGTTTGGCGAGCAAAACCTTGGTTCTTTCCTGAGGGGTCTAAACATGATGCTCCAGTCTGGGCACACATGGAGCTGCTTCTACCCTTCCTGGGAGCAAAGTGCCCATGGAGATATGCTCCAGACTGATTTTAATCTGAAGAAGAAACCATGGTGTATGCATATAGTGTAAGACTATGGACCTAAACACCAAGTGCTTTGATCCACTTCTGCAACGAATTACTTTCTAATATAGACATAGCTGAGTAAATTTAGACTGCGTTTAGATGAGATGCAGATCATATAAGATGAACTTGGATGTAACTGGCTCCTAATGAAAGACTTCAGAACATATATGGGAGAGGAAGAAGGTTTTGCTAGAAACAGTAATTTTCATATCCAGATTCAGAGTAATTTTGGGAAAGGAGTGAATTTACTGTTGTGGAGCACATTTCTGTGTTGATTTAGTTGGTCTAGTAGATTCAAAGCAGAAGTTGAAAAGCTGAGAAAACATTTTAATAAAATAATTAATAAATTTTCTAGAAGGCAGGATGATGTAAGACAAAAAGGTAAACCACTTTTTTCCTGATAATATGTTTATTTTTAGTCACAGAATCAGATGCGTACATCTAACTAAAATAGTAAGGTACATGCTTTGAAATATATGTGTGAATTAATAGATACAGAGTTTACTAGAGTAATATAAAAATTCTCACTGTTTAAGCACATTTTAAAGGTCTTTTAGGAAAGAAGTGCATATTTTTAGACCTTTCGAATGTTTACATTTCAACATTTTAACCTATTTAGAGTCATCTTTCTTCCACACCTCTCTCTGTCTTAGGCAATCAATCTCAAAATTTGAAAAAAGTCATTGGATCGTCTACATTCGCTCTCTACAATTTTTATTTTATTTTTTTTTTTTAACAGCATGCTCTTTAGCTATTTGTCTGGACAGTTTAAAAATTCCAGTCAGAGGTGATTTCATATCTGTAAATGACAGTGTAATAACTATAAACACTATTATCCTGTTTAAGACAATTCACCATGTGGCTAATTTTAAGCATTCCAAAAGCATCATTGACTTCAGTCAGACTGCTAGACTTACCATTATGCCTATTTTTAAATGCCTCATCAACTTGGACAGCTACCAGGATGAGAAACCTTGTCAGTCAAAGGAAAAGTAGATTGTGATCAACATCATTTAAATATGTATTAAAATTTACAATGATTTTTTCTGAGAGTATTATACATAATGACTAATAGTTTCTAGATCCTTTTGCGTGTGCAGAGACATTAAAAATATCAGTGTCAACCTGAAATGAAAATCATCTCTGATCATTATAGTTAAACTTACTGATTATTATAGTAATGCTGATTATTATAGCTAAATTAAGGCTAAAGGTCAAACTAAGCATTTCAAATGAGTTCACTGCATAACTAACTTGATTTTTAAACAGAGGCAGAATATAGTCAAAAAAATTCAGTCATCTACTAAATCTGAAATGTTTAATCAAATTTTAAGTATGTTAGTGTACTTGGGCATCTATATCAGTCTAGTAAAAAAACCCTGCCAAATGATTGAAATGATAAAAAGGAATATTGAGGGTGCATAATGAAAGCAGAAATAATTAGATCAAGGATTAAAGGAATATTATACTACATTTCTAGTGCTCCCAATTAGTGAAAAGAGTCTATGACATATTGTGGATTCACAAGGAAAAAGTTTCCAAGTTATGTTTTTACTATTTTTAATACCACATTTCTGTGTATTTGTTGAAGATGTCTGAGATTTTAGTGTCTTCTCGTAATCCCAAACTTTATAAGGAGTTTTGTTCCTGGAAAAGGTAAGCTGTTAAAATGTCAACCAATCAAAGTAATCATTCTTTTAAAATTTGGAGACCTAAATTGGACTGATGACTGAAATGTGGGTTTTGTAGTCAAAGGTTTTTACAGTGCAATTTCCTCAGAAAAGTTTGTTTGTTTTTTCTTTTTAAATTTTACATTCTGGGAATTAAACAGTGCTACTGATGAAGATACAAACCATCTCAATTTGCCATTCATGGCCGTCTGGCCATGCAATAGTAATTCGTTCAGCTTGCATTCATGGCCGTCTGGCCATGCAATAGTAATTCGTTCAGCTTGCATTCATGCACTGTCAGCCTGAATCCAGAGCTTGGCAGAAAACGGGGGAAAAAAGAGCGTTGGTTCAATCTACATTTGTTAAGAGGCTTTAACTAGGGGGAATACAACTGAGTGAGGCAGAAAATTCACGCAATATTCAGATTATTTTCTAAAAGATTGTTTGTTGTACAAGCATGGATTCATTGGGGGGGCTGGTTCTTTTAACTGGTAACAGATGGGTAAAGCGATGGAGAAGGATAAAGATACTGATTAAGTGAGTGAGGCTGTGGAATATGTGACAGGAATAGATGACAGGGTGGCTGAGAGATTAGGTATAGGAAGACGCTGGCAGATGTGTTTTGCCCTTGTTCAGCAGTGGTAACCCACTCTGGATGAAGTGATTTTCACTACTTTTGGATTTTCAGAGTCTTGCTCCTGAGATCCCTTTTTAAGAGGGTGCCATTTAGAACTGCTTTGAGTGAAGTAAAATGCTAATTATTAAAAATATTGGCAGCTTGACAGACCTTGCCTTCTAAACTGTACTCAAAGGAACTGTGCACATTTGATACTGCTTTCAGTTCTACCGAAACAGCTGAGACTTAGTCACAACACTGGGAAGTTTTTTTGTCCAGCTTGTTTGTCCATAAAACCTGGAGTTGCTACAGCCACTCCAGAAAGATGATCTCTGAGAATATCCCAGTAAAACTGGGATAGGATATTTAGCTATTTGAGAGCTTCACTTTCCCCATAGTCAGTATACTTTGCTGGCCTCTTTTCAAGGAGATTCAAATGCTTTGCTATGGAAAAAAATCCAGTGTAAGCGTATAGATAGTATGGGGCAGTGTGGCAACTCTCAGGGGAGAGTGTCTTCCTGCCATGAAATTGCAAGGTGTATCCAGATGCTAGAAGGAAATTAATTAAAAATGGGTAATGTCAGTTATTTGATGATCCACAAGACATTCTCAGAAAGAGACGCATGCAGCTCAGAGCAGGATAGTAAATTTGTTAGTTTGTTTAAATGTCTGTCTAAATGCTGCAATCAGGGAATGCCTTGAGCACATCTTTAACAGAAGTGACATTTTGGCTTGCCCAAATGCTTCAGAGTCATTAGCCTGGACTCATCTTGCCTAATCTTTAGCAAGGAAGACGTCCAACGTGATAAAAGTGACTTAGATCTTACATGGTATGACCTGTCCTGTTTCACCCCCTAACTACAAGGGAGATGCAGTAACAAAACTCTCAGGTGCTTCAAGGTACATGGGACAAACATGAATGAAAATATCTACAGTTGGTGCCATGTTTACAAGTAACTGAGCTGTGTTTTTTAAAGTGTTTATCTTCCATTCACATAGTTTTTTGGAATGTCACAAAGTCCTCAATATTAGCTGTGCCACTTCCATACCAAAGTCAGCAGAAGGTGGTTATCCCTGCTGGTGTCTTGAGAGAACACAGAGGCTAACTTCACTTCATGTGGAAGAAGACAACTCGCAGCCAGACCTTCCTGTGATGCTGGTCCTGTTATGCATAAAATAAACAGATAACTAAATGAGATTACAATTATAATCACAAGGGACTGCAGGTCAGGGTATGTACAAATAATAAAATAATAATTTTCTAATCTATGAATTTCAATAATTTTTGGAAACTTCATGACTGACACAATCAGCCTGTTTCATCTCTTCTTCCCCATAGACATGGTGTTCATCCATGGGGATCCTGCTTGTTACCATCAGAACATAGCTCACAGTTTATAGAACATTCAGTAGATGTTGATATTAAAAAAATGGTTAAATCCAAGCTTCATCTTATAGCTTATTTTCACTAAAAAATCTGCTAAATAAGCAAAGCATACCATTAATTACATTTTAATTAAATTTTTGAAGCTAATCACTGTAGAGAGTCCCTGATAATATAGCACGTGTGGGGCACTAGATAACAGATTACAACACATTGCAAAGAAATGGAAGTTGAATAGCTTTTAATTGACTTAAAACTGGGGAAAAACTAACTTTTGTAAGTAAACTCTGATCTGATGTAGTCACCTTCTTTATGCTATGGTCTGATTAAAAAATTTCATGTTGCTGAGCTTACCTGAAGTGTATCAGAACATTAAAAAGTTGCAGAAAATATGCAGTTATCTAATTTCCACAGTTTTGATGGTCTGTCAATAGGATGCATTTCTTTCTTATCACTTTGAATCATCTTTGGTCTTGACATGGAAAATTGGGAGCTTTTGTCAAGATTTAATCACTAGTCAGATATTAACTGTGAATTGAAAAAGGAAAGGAAGGAGGCAAATTCATACTTAATTGTAGGTCTCATCAATTAAACTGAAATAGCAGTAAAGTGCTTACAGTACATTATGAAAATGAAAGGCACAAACCACCTTCTTTCACTTTTTGTCTGTGTATCTTGAAATCTGTTTTCTTTTTTTTACATTCTGATGTCTACTTTTTTCTCTTTTCTTTTCTTGTCTTAATTTTATGGTTTTTCTTTTTTTCTCTATGCACCATTTTTTTCCTTTGTGAGTAACCATGGTTGTTGTATCACAAGGTTTTATACAGTTCACTGTTCCTATCATTGTTCAAGTTAGCTACTTCCTCTAGTTCCTCCTCCAGTGTGATGTTGTATTTCATTTTCTTCAGTTTGGTCATATCATTTATTTTTCCATCATTCCTTCTATTACAATTTTCAACCACTTTCTTTTCTAATTTGAAATACAGAATTTAGTGAAAACATTCAGTTAAAATTTATCTTACCTTTATTTCTTCAAGTTGAAAACCAGATGCAAGACCATTTGAACTGATGCAGTTGGCATCAAGGATGAGTTAGTGAAAAGGTCAAGCAGAGTATTTTTTCAATGCGTACTTGGGCAATTGAAGCAAAATTTGTAGCTCAATGAGAACACAGAAACTGCTTGCATTTTTCATTATTAAACTGCCATAAATGTCTGTTTGCTATTAAATTGAAAGAGGAACTTCTGTGATTACAGATAAGTTGTTAAATTAAAGCAAAAAAAGGGCCACCAATGTATCTGTGACTATCAGAAACATAAATGCAACATGTGTTTATCTGATATGAATTTTTGTATGCTAATGACCTTAACTGTTCTCTTTGAACTGCGTTATCAGCTGATATTTGATTTGAAAGCTGCTCTTGAGCATCCAAGCACACACAGAGCTGATTTTCCAAGCTATCCAGCAATAGACAGTATGTCAGCTAAAAGGAAGAAGACTGAACATTCTACTCTTCAATGCAAAGGAATTATGAGAACACCAAATCAGGTATACAAAAAGAGATTGGGAGCTGAAAATATAACATTGACTAAAATGACCAGATGTTGGCTCCTAAAGCTCTTTATTTAAAATTCACAAACACTTTGGTATATTTTCTCTTCCCTGTCCAGCTTTGGAGGCAAGTGATAGAGAGGATTTAGGGGATGTCTGTCATCCAGCTAGGGTCAATTACCTACAATCTTTTAGGAATCTTATTTTCTATGGGTGTTTTTGTGGCTCCATTTGAAAGCCAGAGCTTTTGAAAACCATGTTTCTTTTACTTCCACTATAAAATTGAGATTTTTTTAGATAGAAGCCTAATTTTTGGCACTGATTTACTACTAATTTCTGGAAGGAAAAACTAGATTTTTTTTTAAATTTTTGTTTCGGATTATAGATGCCAATTTCTCCTCAATTATACTGACCAGTTTTAGATGCATAGATCTGTACAGAATCAGACAGCCTTTTCTTCTTCACTAAATAATAATAATTATTTTGGATAATCTCTGGCTCCAAAGCTCTTTATGACAAAGTTTTATATTTCAAATATATTTTAATAGTACTTACTATTGAACATGCACATCTAACTGGTGGAATATTGATTGAGTAATTTCTTACAGAGCAGTTGAAAAACTGCACAATTTTCAAACTTTTTGGAAAACTAATGATGTACCTGGAAGCTTGCTAGCTTGATTTTTGATAGGCAAATGGAAACCTATACGAAATTTATTAAGGCGTAAAGCAGGATGGGAAGCAAAGGAGGTTACTAGTGTTTTTATATATCTTTGAAACCCAGGGGTTAGGAGATGAAAGCAATTGGGAGGAAAATAAAGTAAATTATAATAAGGGTATAAATTCTGATATTTTTTCCTAATAAAAAATAATAAAAGAATTCAGTGAAACCTAGAGATTTGTGAACAAATGAACTAAAATGATTAGAATTTTTGATTTCAGCACTGAAAGAGGGCATAGAAAATGCTAGTTTTAGTAGTATCACAAACATCTAAAGGGTGTGGAGTCAACATCATAATATGAGACAGCTTCATCTGCATGGAAGTTTTTCACACTGGCTATAAAATACAGTAGAAGGAAAGCTCAGGTACTTCAGAATAATTGCTCCTGATTGATCACAATCTACTGCAGACCAGTGATCCTTATCATCTGTACCATCATCCGATGTAGGCTTGAGAATTAGTGTTGCCCTATGGAATACTATAATGACCTGCTTCCTTTTGCATAAAAATCACATTTCTGTTGTACAAAAGCAGAGATAGATAGATATTTAATCTGTTAGGAACAGATAGACTTTTATGTTTGGTCTTTGCGGATGGCTGGTGTGCAGGTGGCAGATCATGCACTTTGTTTACTTTGGGTTGGTTGGTGGTCTCCTGAGGATCTTTGTACATGGGAGAGTAAGTTACATCTCAAGGTCATTTGGAACATGTGAAATAATTCTGCTCTAAAACATCAGTTCCCCCAAGCTTGATCTTGAAATCAAGGAAGAGTATTTTAACTAATAAAAAAATACAGTACACTGTTTTGACAAAAGTACATTTTCCACCTTCCATTTGCATCTCTTTTCCACATACTCAAGGGAATTTGTGCTTGTCATAAGAAAGAAATAGTAAAAGCCTTTTTTTCCCTCCATGTCTTTGTTTTGTAATGAATCTAAATCTTCATTGCCACAAAGAAATAAAACAGCTGTTTCGTCATCCCAGCTTGTAAAAAGATTTTCAGGTTTCAGTAACTTATCCCAGTCTGCATTGAACGGCTGGGTTTAGATCGGACAATTGAATAAAGAGTCCTGTTTCTGTGGCTTCTCTGAAGTAAAATTCAGAACTCATTTCTCTCTGAAACTTAAGGTTAAAAATGCAGAGCTTAATGTCCTGCTTTTGTCTCACTTAGAACTTTGTTTATCAATTGTAACACATATAAGGAGTCACTGTCCATGGTCACCTTTAAGAGCAGTACATGAACATTTGGATGATTGCTCACTGAGCCATAGAAGCATAAAATTCAATAATTTACCAGTTATGGATTTCTACTTTGCTTACCAGCTCTTGTAGATGGTCTTTATGTACTTTATGTCTATAAAGTACAACATTGCTCAAATGAATTATTGAAGTTAACACCCCATCTTTATCACTGTATTCTCCTCCTTCCTAGATATGTTTCTTTTGTGGCTGGATTGTCACATTTCATGGAAAATATGCCCCTGGATATTTTGTTTTTCTCTTTCAAGAAGACTCCTTTCAGGAGAAGAGAGTTTTGTGAAGTTTAAATTCAACAAAGCTGTCAGAGGAAAGGGCTAAGGATAAGAAGAAAAAGAAGAGTGTTTTTGAACAGTTGCACAGAACTTAATGGAGTTAAAAACAGCAAAAAGAGATCTATAAAAATTTAATAGTGATTCTGTGGAAACCACTCTAAATCCTTGCAGAGATTAATAGAGAGTGTTGTGTTCTACACCATCTCAATTTTAACCATATCATAGATTATATTCTGATGTTACTCTGAGCTAATAAGTGTTATAAAACTGGTTTAAAAACTCAAGAAAAATGGACCCAGGCAATCATGTCCCACTCTGTGCAGAATAACTCATCATTTGGGTTTGGGAAATTTATTTTCCTATCACAATGTTGTCTGTTGGTGACTTATAAAGGTTACTTGAGGAGCAGCTGTTGAAAGTGGTTGTACTTTGCATTGTAAATTGAAGGTTGTCTCTGGCAGCAAATAATTGGCGTAGCAAAATATTTAGCAATAGCAGGTGATGTAAAGGGTTGTGATGGACATGGAAAGGGCAATAAAGTCTATGCTGAAGATGCAGTTGACTGTGTTCTACAGCTTTTTATGGAGACAAGCACCTAAAAGACTAGTAAACCTGGTGTAAAATGCTACTGCTGGAACATTTCTCTTGCTTTATCTTCTACCTAATCTCTTAAAAAGCCTTTTGATTTCTGAATATGAAGGTATTCATGATACAGACCTATTGCACTCTGAGCCTAATATTGTGCATCTTTTTCTGTAAAGTGGGAAATACAGCTTAAGAACATGTGAGTAGCAATGGGAAATAACAAATGAACAGTGTAACTTGTGCAGATTCTGTAGTTTGAGAACATTAATAGATGCTGTAGCTGTTTTAGTCTCTGCTGCTATATTTGTGAATTACATGGGGTCTGCTGATATAAATCTCTGTATGGATCTATGAGCCTACTTTATGTCTAATTCATCATCTGGTGGTGAATGATAAAAATATACATGCTGCAAGACTCTCTACTCTGAAGAACTTGCAGTGTCTCATGTTGCTGAAATAGGAAAAGATATCCTGGAAGCTGGAGAAAAAAAATCTACATGAACGTACAGACAAATCTCTGTGTTCATGGTGACAACACTCTGGATAGGGTGTGTGTCATAAGTGCCAGACATCACCAGAATGACTTTTTGGCAAAGTTAGTAATGCTCTGTGACCTTACTGATCTACTTCACCTCTCAAAAGATTGCCACCAGTACCCTTCTAGATTTCAAAACTGAACGTTGCCTTCAAGTTTTAAGTCAGCCAGGATGAAGCAAAAAGACACACAGATGTACAGTTTTCCAATAAAGTTTATTAAATACTGATTTTGGAACAGAATGTATATTTGACTACCTTCATTAGACATAGACTAAAAGCATTTTGCATTTTGAATTTATGAAAAAAGACTTTTTTTGGTGGCATTATGCTGTCAGAAGAATGTTGACTGAATAGTAGTTTAACTAAGTGGCTTTCAGTAATGAAGCTTATACCACTACCTTGAACATGAATCTCATGTAAGTCCATAGCATAGTGGATCATAAAGGTCACAAGAGCTTGGTTCTTTTAGAACACAAGGCCTTTGTTAGGGAGAAAAGCTTGGAAAAAACCTAGTCTGTCCTTTTTCTCACCCCCCCCATCTGGGCTCAGATCAAGAAAGTTTGTACATACCATTCGCCAAATCTCAATGCAGCTTCATTTTAAAGTGAAGATGTTAAAGCTGTCTGTGGAAAATTTTCTCATTTCTTACGTACACAGACAGACGTGCCAAATGTTGGATCTTGAAGTTTCTGTACGAATTTACTGCCAAAAACTGGGGGGTCCAAATTTGCAATGGACTTTTACTGTTAACCCTCGACCCAGAAGAAGACTACTGCTATTATAGGCTTTGAGGGTCTTCATTTGCTGTATTCACATACAATGTTAATAATTTTCCATTTCACATTCTTTCCATTTGCATCTTGATGAAAATTTTCTTTATCAAAAACAATGTTGTGAAATCAAGATAAATGTCTAAACATCTAAGGAACAAGGTTTGATGTTGAGTATCAAAAATAAAGGCTAAAGCTTAGTTAACTTACATCTTGTTTAATAGTGGTGTGTTGTTTTTTTTTTTCATGTCCTTTAATACTCCAAAAATTCCAGTAGAAGTTCGCATTTAATAGTATCAAGAGAGAATTTTAATCTTTGCTTCAAATTTCGACATTGTAAACATTTTGTTGTCTAAGGAGAAATTGAATAATGCAAGGAATATTATGTAAACAGCACACTTTCATCTGATTTCTATTTTTCAAGGAGAAAAACAAACTTGCATTTTCTTAGATTAGAATTCGCTGCATCAAGCTAAGTGTCACTATTTGATTAGTTAGATAAAGAAACTCTCACTGCAAATCTTAAAAGGTTACCTTGTTATTTCTAGGTTTAGCCAATTGTAAAATAAATTACCTATATTCTCATGCCTGCTGCTTTACCATTCATACACATGATGCTTTATAAGAGGAGTAGAGGAAAGGTTGCGCATACAGAAGATTCTATATTTCAGATTAAAGAAAAGAATAAAAAACCCTTGCTCTTTAAAAATTTGATGTACCTCTCCTACCAACAAAGTGATGTCTCATGGAGTTAGTCCAAAATGTATTAAAGAAAATCTTTGATGGCTTTTCAACTGTCCCCCAAAACGGATTCTATTGAATTTTTTTTAAAATGCATGAGTATACACACAGATATGCATTAATTTAAATTATATAGTGGCATTATTATTATTATTATTATTGCATTAAGTACTCCAGTTATACTGAACTTAGCAGAAAAATGAATACTACACTGGTATATATATTTCCATATAGTAAACAATGTACCTTGAGCAGGCTCCCTTGGACTTACTCACGTGAGTAGTTTCAGGGAAGTTAAGGGTGTCACACTGATAGGTAAAGAAGGTAGGATTGTGTAATTAATTTTATTTCCAGCTGTTGAGATTTCAGACTATAATTCCAAGCTCTCTAAGAAAACATCTTCTTTTTCTTTACTTCTTTCCAGGCAAACTGATCAGAGGTGCTTTGGGGATTGGCTGTGTGCCCAGTTTCCACAAATGCCAAAGACTCCTGCACACTCAGTTAATTAAAATTGACTGCTTGTCTTAGGCAGAAGAAACAGGCTAAATTCTGGCTTGTTCTAAAAAAAATGATTGAACAATTTAGGCAAACAAAATAACTTTCTACAAAGCTAGGGAATGAAAAATAACATATTACTTTGCTTCAGAAAAAAGTCATATTTTTATTTTGTTTTTATTTCTACTCAAAGGCTTTTTTTTCTGTTGTGTTTTGTTGGTTTTTTTCTTTACCCTGCTGCAGTGAATTGTAAATTGTTAGATCTGTGTATCCCAAGGACAGGAAGACATATATCAAATGAAGGATATAGACAGATTTTACAGACTGAAGCTATAAATGACAATAAAAAGTCTAATCTTGCAGATGTTTAAACCTCACAGGTGTCTCCCATTTTGACTGAAACTTCCCCAGTGCCTAGTGTGACATTCTCACTGAAATGCACCAAAACTGCTGCAGTCTACAGAGCTCAGCAGCTGTCACATGCCTAAAAGCAGCCAAGTACCAAAGTCTCCAAAAGACATTTAATATGCATTTCCTAAGAACAACTGACTGACATTGGCAGTAGAGCTCACAATGAACTAAAAACACATCTAAGATTCATAGCATTTGTACACTCAGGTTCAATGATCTCGGGTTAGGGGGTTAAAATTCACCCATTCCTGCAGGTGTTTTTGTTTACTTTTAGTGAGTACTGTGGCCTAAGGTTAGCTATGGAAGCACTCCCTCCTTCCTCCTCTGCTACTCTACAGGGAATATTATGTGATTCATAGGAATATACAAAAAGAGGTAAAATAAGAAATTGATGGGGAGTCAGAAGACCTAGAATGTACATCATTCTATAATTCAGCTTTTATAGTGTTCATAAATTCTGTCTTTGCTTCAAGAGGCTTTTTTTATGCTTTTTAATAATCAGTATTCTGGGGAATAAAGATGAGCAGACTTGACAAGAAACCCATAATTGACTATTTCCCTGATGAGTCCCCACCCCACAAGGTTACAGAGTCATATGCAGGGTGTTTCTAATGGATCTTGAATTCTCCTTTGTATAGTTGAAAATCTCAGTCTGCCATGTAAAGAAGATTTCTAAAGAAAAATGGTCTATCATTTGTTAGAGCATTCTTCAGGGGAAAAGTGACATGAATTTGCTAGTTGATGACATCATATCACAGCTTTATTTCAAAAGAAATGGCTTTGACTTTTAAAAGGCTCTATACCAGGATAGGTTTCCAGCCTCTGGATATGAAATGAACAGATGTGTCTCCTTATGGGACTGTCTCCCTAGGAAATTTTAGGGTTTCCTATTTATTTTATATTTGTGACTTCCCCAGCACACTGTCTCCTCTGGTTTGCAATCTGGAATTTAAGCATCTGCCTGGGATGTAAGAGATGCCCTCAAATCCATATATAGCCTCAAAATGTATTTTTAGTTGTATATTTTTGTGTTTTCCCAAGAGAATTTGATTTAAAATCAGATTTTCACTTATTTTTTCTAAAACAATCTACCTGCTACTCTATCACTACTCTATCTACATAGTTGTGATAGTGTGTAAATGTGTCAAATGCTGTTCATAAGAGCAGTGTGATATTAATTTTACCTCTTGTAATGACCTGGGGATTCTAAACAGAATTATTAAGTAATCCTAGTAGGCTATTCACAAAACAAACCATGGAAGAAATCAGGCAGCCTAATATTCAGCTAACAGATGTTAATCTCTCCAATGTTCTTTCAAGACATGGGTTTATAGGCCTTAGGGACCAGTTTCAAAACAGGATCCAAAATGCAAATAAAATTCTTAGCTGACCAAAGGTTAAAACATACATGACATCTTAAGGAATTTATTATAAAAGATAGATATATCTATATATCTATATATATGTATATACAGATATATATAAATTTAAAAAAGTAAAGTAAAAATAGGGAGAGAAGACATACATTTGGTCCTAATTCTGTGATGAGTCCTATGTGGATCCAAAATAGAATTAAGCTTTTTATTGTTCCAATCTTGAATTATTTTACATATACTTACAGGGATTTTTTTAAAAATACATTACTTAGGAAAAATACTAAATGTGTCTATTCTTCTTAATAGAAGAATGCATTATAAATTGAATGCCCAACTTCCTTTCCAACTTGTCTTTCCATTGTGTTTTTAAATGCCTATAGGATTAAATGGTTGCCATTTGGGAGAATTTTTGAATGTAGTGAATAAATAGAAACATGAGCAAATATGGTCATGAAAAATGCTTGCATATGTCATATGTTACACTGTTAGATTATTTTCAGTTTCTCACTGAAACTAAGAAGCAAAAATACCAATTGCATTGCACTGAACAAATTTGCTGAAATCCTCTAACTAATTCACATTTTAGAGAAAAGAAAATATGCAAAAAGAAAATTAGCAATTACAAACTTCTCAGCATTGACAATATCATTGATATTGTGTAGAAATCTTTTCTTTCTCTTTTTTTTGGTGTACCTGCAATGCTCAGTGCATTGTCAGCAGGATAAATTCATCCTGGTCTGCTACTGCTCCTGGTATCTCATTTAGAGCTTGTTTAGAAGTAGCTTGGGTACAGTGCTTATTTGTGAAACACGTCTGTTGTTTTTCTCTCACCCCTTTGTTGCACATTCATTCTTAAACAAATTTCCTACCCCTCATTCATTGTTTTCTCACTGGTTATTTTATCAATGTGCTGAAATAAACCATGATTTTTAAACTACTTATAGAACAGAATTTTAAATTGGTAAATATATTTGCAATATTTAGATGTAAATCTGCTTCATGTCTTAATGAGATTGAAGTCTGAAAAAAGTTAGAAGTCAGATGAACTGTAACAAATCAAAAATTGAGCTAAATAATTTACTAGGGAAATTTGTTTGATCTGTCCAAAATTAAATGTTTAAAAATGTAAAGTTACAAACTACATTGATTAATTTTTAAAATAAAACTACCCTGAACTATGTATTTTCTTCTTTATACCAAGTTTTGTGCTACTTAGGATCACTAAATAAGATGCATAGAAGTAATAGAGAAGCATCAAATACCAGTTAAACACAAAAACCTAATAGGTCTTATATGTCTTAAGAATTTGACTCTTCAGCAAAATCTGTTTAAAGTCTCCAAAATAATGCTGTCACTTATTAAAGGCCAAGTGTAAGTGAACAATCAAGTTTACCTGAAGTGCTCAAGAAACCATAAATTAGGAATGGTTTGAAAATGAGATTATTCAAGGTATTATACTAAAGTAAGGTGAGAAATATGACACAGAAACAAGATAGTTATCACAACTTTAAGATGAAAGTCATTATTTGAGTGAAGAATTTTATTTGTTTTTAAAAAAAAATAATAATTTTGTTTTTAATTTTCTGGTTTCACTTTTCTATAGAGGTAACAAAGCTACTAACACGTTGAATATTTCTTCTTTTCTAGTACAGCTTAGAACATAAACACATACTCACTATTCTCTTTTCAAACATGTTTTTCAGAAACTCTCTCTGCATTTTTAATATATAATAATTTATAATAATCCAAGGACAGCGCTTGCATTTGAGTCTGGACATGTAGATCTGAGCTAGGCCTTTGAGGAATACATGTCAATAGAAGCAATAGAAGGTTTCTTCTCAAAGGCATCTAGAGAAAGAGTGAAAAAGGATTCCATAAAATTTCTAGAACACAGCCATAGCCATGTTCTAGTAATAGCAAAACAAGGAATTGCAAAATAAGATTCATAATGGCCAGATAAAGATTAACACATTCAGCTGGATCTGCCTTAATTAAGGCAAAGACGTTAGAATCCAGGCTACCTTTTCAGACCTGTTCTGACAGTCTATTACTTCTATTTTCTTTTTAGCAGAGGATTCATCTCTAAGAATGGTCATACAGTGCAAGAGAACTGATGCTTTTGTCATAAATCCTTAGCTCCTAATCCTGGATTCAGGTATTAGATATTCTTCTGCCTTGCTTTTCCTCCTCTCTGTACCTGTTAAAATGGATACATAATTTAAAAAGAAAAAAAGGAAAAAAAGGGAAACCTAAGATATAGCTGATTTTAAAATTTATGGAAGTTTAAGGTAAATACCTATCCTAACAGGATATTCTTAGTGAGACGTGAGAATAATTCTTAAAGGAGTTTTTAGGAAGCCACATCTCACTTTTCCCTTTCTGCTAACATTCCATGCTGATCAGATAGCAAAACCTTAATATTGGAAATGTAATTCAGCTGCCTGGTGCTTGCTGCTGACCTAGGAACCTTTGTGCATTGACTCTATCCATGTTATGTATAATTTTCAGACTGAACACTCTTGGTATCACTTAGCTATTTGTTCCAGCTCACACCACTCTGTCTGGAGTCATTGCTTCAGTCTCACTCTCACTGATGCCATTCTCCACTCTTTTCTTCCTTTCATTTTCTTTTCTCTCCTATCTGACTGACCTCCCTTCCGTCATTGATCTTCCTTTAACAAAAATCCACTTGAAAAAGTTAAAGGCTGGACACAACTCAAACAGAAAAATGGAGAACCAGCAGGAAGACTGCAAACCTCGACATTATTTGCTCTTCTCTTGTCAAGCTCCATTCCTTGGACTTGAATAGACCGCAAAGCTTTTAAGCTGCCTCACAAATTCTCTAGCAACTACGCATGATGAGTAACTTAATTTAGCATCTCCTTCTTTTTAGCAAAGAGGGCAAGCCCTAGAGGGCATCTGATCTGTGATTATTTCCATAAATTCTTGGCTCCAAGTCCTGTCCTCAGTTTATGCAGAATTTCTATTGTGCTTCTATCTTACTCTAGAGATTCAAATGGAAGCCTGTTAAACTACAACATGTGGAAGAAGAAATTATGGAAATTTTCATGTTTTGCCTGCTGTCACTAGTTACAAAATAGTTAAGAAGTGTAGAAGTTTTTCTTTAGCTGTTCAGTTTGCTTATTTCTCTTTCTCTAATCTAGTGCTGGAAAAACTAGCGAGGCTAACAACAAAGCTCAAGAAAAATAAAAGGATAAGCCTTAATTCTGTTTCTCACAGTACTTCATGGATTTGAAGTAACTCCATTCAAGTCAAATGAGTGAGAGGGAACAAAAAGAAATCAGTTTTTAACTGTATTTTTACCACCAGCAAGTCCTACATTTTTTGGTATTGTCCTTTACAGTCAGTGACAAAACTTGGGAAAACAGATAAAAATAAGTGAAAAAATCCTGGATCATGACAGCGAACAAAATAAGAATAATACAGTGCTACACTAAAAAGGATTATACTTTTTCTTGCAATGAAAATAAGTATCTAAATCCTAAACAGTAGACTAATACACTTACTTCATAATGAACAGTGCTGTTTACACATCAAAAAGAACTAAAATAATCCTTCAATAACCCACTGTTAGTAAATCTAGAAAGGAACTAAAGGATAACATGATATAGCTTTGACTTACTGTTCAGTTAATTAGTATGCTGCAGGTGTAATCAAATTAAAGTTAGATAATACCTCCCTTCAAAAGTCCCATTTTCACATTGTTACAGAAGGAGCCAAAAAGCTATTTTCATCCTATAGGATTTAAGAGTCTCAGGTGTTCATTACAGCTGGTACTGATTTGTCTCATGATTACATTTCTTTTTTGAGAATGTTTCCTCCTGCTCTTTGTTAGAAGTCCAAATAGAGAAGTTTTATCTTTCCTCTGGAGATCTGCCTTTTGCATAGCACAATATACCATTTACAGCAAGGGCTTAAAAAGATTTTCAGGAGGAAATAAAGGGATCTCCTAACCTTGCCATAGTATAAAAGAGTGACAAACAGAAATTCTGAGCTGGTGAGTAGGGTGATATTGACTTTATATGTTGGTAAGATGGACATTAGATTTGAGAAACAAGGGTGTAGCAGACTCACAGTTAAAAAATAAAAAAAGGTGTAAATATATTAGAAAAGTAACTTTCTTATTGTACAATAAGTTCATGGCTTGCAGTGAGTTAGGTTATTCTGCACTTGCTGAGGAGGTGCCCTTCAGCAGAAGCAAGGCTGACTGATAGAATCTAAATCATTGTATCTGAGCAAGGTGGTCAAAGGAATATTTAAATATTTTTTTTAAATTATCTCTTAAAAATTGTATAAAGATATGAGTTGAGTGGTATTAGAAACAATGAATGCTCTTGAAAGTTTTTAGAAATTAATATATTAAGGTACTCAAATAAATCAGTTGCATGATACAGTAATATTCTTAATAGTTTTCTATTTCCTGCATTGGTCTTACTTTCACCTATTAGAAAAATTTACCAAATATTAGCACACTGAAATTTATCATCTGTGGCTTCAGGAGAATAACTGATGGACTAGTATAATGTACTCACATTACTGTGACCTTCCACTTGTTTTTCTCTCTCCATAAAGTATGCTTTTTAAACAAAGGAGCCATTCATTGAAGAAAAAGAAAGAAAGAAAGAAAGAGGTGTTTGCCAGGTTCTTCCCATATCTTCAATTAACTTCTGTAGTCTCAGGACTTTCAAATTTGAGGGTTCCATCCATGTATCTTCCATGTGTTTCCCTTCCATTTCTCCCTGACGCAAGCTGGCCAATTTCAGCTATATTTGAAAAAGCGGTGGAAGTTTTGTGAAACTATGTATCTGCAGTGAAAAGAAAGTAGATGTCACATCGTGCAATCCATCCTGACCGTCGCTTTCCCATAAGTCAGTAGGTCTGTGATGTTTGGGCTGTGGACTCGCCATTAGGATGGCTGTTACCTTGGGAGGGCTGTCAAAAAGAAAGTGAAGCATAAGGTATAAAGGACACAAATGAACAACAAAAGAGGCTTAGCTGGTATTTTTCCTGCTTGTCAAACAACTTCTATTTGTTTATTTAACTTCATATTAATTTATGAATGGGCTTTTCAACTTGCAACTGTGATTTTAGGCATTTCAAATTTACAGAAATAAAATCTTGGTATCTAACTTCTTAAGGCCTGCTGGAAACTGAAATATAAAACTTCAGACATTAATTTTAAATATTAGCCATTAATCTTGCCTGAAATCAGACTTTGTGAATAATTAATCCTGAATACTTTATATATAAAGATGCAGGGATTTAAAGCTTTTTTTCGAAACTTTTTTTCTCTGAATTTTTCACAGGTTTCCTCACTGAATATATTTGATTTTAGACTGTTAACAAACAGGATGAATTAGCAGTAATCTCGGTAATTTTTAATTCATGAATTACTGCTAATTCACCTTGTTACTTAGTGAAAGTAGTATGTTTTTCTCTAATAATTTTCTGACATATAGTGATATCATAATTTTTTTAAAATTTGTCTAGTATCATAAGGCTCTTGTCTTACACTGCCATTCAATAATTTCGTTAGATGTCACTAAAATAACTGTGTCACAGGTTACATAGGTGAAACAGTGAACATTTTTAAAACTACACTCGTGTGTCTATTTATGCAGTTATCAAAAATGTTATTTCCATTTTTTTCTTGACCCTTATTTACATATAAAGTTGCAAAGCTCTCTGTTTTATAGTAATTTTATTGATTTATTTATTTGTTTGCTTGGAGATCTTTGCTTGAAAATATGAGCAGTGCTGCTTCCATACTATATGCATTAAATGTCTTTTGTTTGATAGCAAATAGCAGTTCAATTAATGATTAACATTCGTTCCTTGTCAAACAAATATCACAAGACAGGAGAAGACCACAGCAGCAGCAATTGTTTCTGAAATATTTTTCAAATAACACTTGAGAAAAATATATTCATGCACATGTATTTTCATAAATAAATTTGAAAGTGGTTACGTCTGCTGAAAATTGATCCAAGAAGTAGAAACATTTGTTATATGATATCTCCTGAAAAGTCTCAGAAACAAATTTGGTGTCATATAAATGACATCTATATTTGTAAAAGTAGTGCTATTCTGTGTCAGACACACTAAGGTGGTGTAAAGACCTTTTATACACTGACACACACACACACACACACACGCGCACACACACTTTTCATTTAAATATTCAATTATAGTCAAATTTAAAAATTATGTACTAGCCACTGATTGCTGTATTTAAGGTTTTGATAATTTTTATTTCTTCAGTTACTTCTCTGCTGATAAATATTCCAGCTTTTCTCATTGAAAAATGTGCCATCATAGATATTTCAACAAGAAACACAACTGAAATATAAGTAATTCTCTGTCCCAATGGGTCTACGTACTTTCTCAGTTCCAGAAAATTCCAGACAAGATTTTAACATATTTGAAATTAATCAGCGAGACAGAAAGCTCAGGACTTTGGGCATGAAAACACGGAAGAGCAGAGATATGCTGAAGTAGAATAAGCTAGTGAAGGCAGAAATTTTGTGTTCCAATAGTTTATTTTATGACACTGCTAGAATAATTAACAAAACTTTTTTTATTTTACATACTTCACCCTCAACTGTTAAAAAATCTAGGGCACCTGTTGCACATCTGTTGTATATCAGGCTCATGAAGGGAAAACACCTACTCCACACTCTAATTATGTAAACTAGTGGTTCTTTATATGTAATGAAGCTGGTTTTCCTTCTTAGAATTGGTTGAACTTTAATTTCTTGGGAAGCTATACTTACATAATAACAAAATTGTAGTACAAATTTCAGTTCTATGCAAGCAAATCTACTCATCAAAGCCCCAATTCAGAAACAGTCAGGATGCCTCCAGCTTATTTTTAAACGTGTTTTTAAATCTACACTTATTTAGAAAAGCAGTTAAGCACATGCTTAGTCCTTTGAAGTTAATGTTTAGCCTTCAGTTTTTTTCCCAAATTTTATATAAAAAACTGCTACAAGAAAAAGGTGAGAGTTGAATCATCTATAGTTTGACTGTGGCACTAGAACAATTGCCTCACTGAACCACTTTATTATTTTTATTCAGTGGCATTGAGGTAGTTTTACAGAGCAAAAATCCCTTATTGCTATTTTTTGGTTGTCTAGCAGCGCAGGATCACTGTAAGTTAACTGACTTGGAATCTGGCATATAAAACTTCCAGAGAAATTTTAATTTAGTTCATATTATAAAAGATTTATTGAATTTAATGATGTGCACACCAAGTAGAATTAAATTAAATCTTTATACTGCAGGAATTGTTTGAATTTTCTTGACTAACAAATAGGAGATTATTTCAATAGTGAGCATTTATACATAAATATTTTATATAAAGATTTTTTTTAATTAACATGCTTGGAATATTAGGAGGAAATATATTAGAAATCCATAGGAAAAATGCAGTAGTTTTATTATTTTGAGAAAGAATTACGGAGTTTGGTCCTTCCCTGTGTTTTGTTTTTTTTTGTTTT
>VXBT01007521.1:145298-171598 GCA_013400235.1 Oriolus oriolus
TTTTTTTTTTTTTTTTTTTTAAGACTAACCAGTTTAGAATGGTTAATCTTACCCTTGACAATGTGGCCTGTAAAGAGTTGGTATATACTGCTTACAGATACCAGCTCTGAAGAAAAGAGAATAATTACAAATCTCTCAGAATTCTTACATATTCTGCTTGGACCTCTGTGAAATTGCTTGCCTGAATGTTTATAGAAAGGAGTAGACATGTGAAATGATTAAGCTGTGCCTATCAAAAAAATGAGCAGATCCTCATCTATATCTTCCAGGGCTTAAATGACACTGGATTTTAAACAGATACTGAGGAAGCTGAAGGACAGAATACGCTCTTGCTTCACACACTGCCTCATGGAATATTAGTCACTCTTGCTGTTTTAAATTGCAGTTGAATTACACCAGGACTAAATGAGAAGGTGCTTAGACTGGTAAAGACAAAAACCAAAAAAACCTCCTGAATAATATAGAGGCTAAAGAAAAAACCTCAACCCTATTTTATTAGAAGGAGGATTGATGTGGTCCTAAAATGTCTCAATAGCCTCACTGCTGTGTTCTCAGAAGGCCTATGAGAGGATTTTGTATGAGGCTTAAAATGTAGTATTGGCAAAGAAATGTAAACCTATTCCTAATGCCAAATAAAAGCATCAAAAGGGAATAGAACATGATAAAATCCTCAAGATAAAAGCAGTAGGAAGACAGCTAGTCAACAGCTGTGAAAACAGAATTAAAACTTGCATAAATTGGAAATGGTATTCTCCAAACCAAGACTGAAACCAAATAATAGAGTATGTATAATCTCAACACAGGATTCAAACTGGGTCAACAGGATATCGTGACTAATTCTGTGGATGTCTGCCAACATGCTCAGGCAATGGCAGCCTATTGACCAACGTCAAACAGTTCAAGTTTGCTTTCCCCACAGACTTGAATTTTCAAATAAGTGTATCTTGGAGCAAATGAGCCAGTAACAACTAAGCAACGTCGTGCTGAGTGTTAGGTTTGAAGCTTAAGTCAAATCGCATTTTACCATATTTCAATATGGTACATGGATGATAAGAGTAAGGATTTCAAACATGCATGGGATTTGGAAGAATGAAGGGAGGACAAATTCTACACAGTATCAGGACATATCAAAGAAAAATTGAAAAAGATACAAGACTATACTATAAAGAAAGTACCAGTTCCAGTTGTCAAAATACATTTCTATTGCCTTGAACGATCTAATTAAATCAGTTTATCTGCAGAAAAAACATTTTATCTACTTGTTCTGTTCTTCTTAACTTTTTTTTAATTTGCATATACTTTAGGCCTTTTTCTCCATGTATGCATTTTTTACAGATATCCATCTTCCTTCAGCTATCACTTTACCATTTTGTCTCTACATAAATGAAATTTCAACCCTGCATATTATGCTGAATTTTTATCTTCCAGTTCCAGACCAGATCTTTTCTAATTGCTTTCTGTACCAACAATTCTGTGAAACAGTGTATCTCAGCTAGTAAATAGGGACAAGGCATGGGCTCAGACACCGGCTCAAGACTGGAATGTTAGCAGAGGGGCAGCCATTGATCTCCTTTCTGCGGACCAGTGACAGAACCTGAGGGAATGGCATGAAGCTGCAGATTAGGGTTAGGGTTCCACAGTTTTGGAGTTAGCCATTTAGACAGAATCGTCATCATGAAAGCCACAGTCATGCTTCTGATCAAAATTTGCAGTCAAATTCAGAGCGACTTGTATGTTGGTTGCTATTGATTTTGGGGCTCCCTTATCACTCTATTAGTTCAATGTTCTTAATTTCTTTTTTTTGTTACTGCCATTTATTTTCTTTCTCCCTCTTAAGAGAGATATCAATAGATGCTTCATCTTCTTCTGTCTCTGTATTCCTGTGAAATAATTTCTTATGAAATTGTCTACCTCATTGTGTAACTGCCTCCAACTAGCATTTTGTGACTCAGGTCTCTGTCTATGCTTTTGATCTGCCAAACACCTGTCCAACCTAATATTTCTGTTTGCCATATGTCTTCATCTATATCAATTGTTAATGTACTAGGAACAGATTACCAACGTAAGGTAAATTTCTTGTGCTTAAACTTACTGCACCTTCTAGGCATAATCAAACATGCATAATTCATAGAATCATTATTCTCCCCAAACTACTACTTCTACTGTAACTGTAGAAAAAGGGGAAAGTGATGTCCTAGGCATTTTTTTATTTTCTTCCTCAGGTTATTTCCTCTTGTAAGTTCTACTGCTGTAAGGGTAATACTTTGAATTTTCTCAAGTTTCTATTTTATTACTCTTTCGGTTTGAAGAAATTTGTTGTTTAAATACTGTAAAAGGAGTATCCAGTCTTGCATGCATTATCCAAGAATGATCTCACATGAATATTAAATAAGAAAAGTTACATCTTCAAGCTGGAGTGCTTTTGAGGGAAGAGGAATGATTGCCTGAACTATGATCATTATATTGGAAAAGAATTAATTCACTGAGTTTATAGAATACTTGACACTTATCAACACTACTTGATGAATTCACTCATCATGAGTCATGAATCATGCTTATAGTTGACATGATACTACAGTTTATCTCATCTCTCTTCAAAACTGTAAAAAAAAGGTCAATTATTTTAAGAAGGTTGCTTCCTTACAATATATATATCACAGAATAGTTAAGGATGGAAAATACCTCCAAGATTATGGAGTCCAACATTTGACCAAACAACACCCTGTCAATTAAACACTAAGTACCATGTCCAGTCATTTCTTGAAGATCTCCAGGGATGGTGAACCTACCACTTTCCTGGGCAGCCTGTTCATGAAGCAATTCTTCCTGATGTACAACCTGAACCTGCCCTCGCACAGCTTGAGGCTCTGTCCTCTCATCCTGTCACAAGTTGCCTGTGAGAAGAGACTGACCTTGCTGCAACCTCCTGTTAGGTAGACAAGAGGTAGAGGATGGTAAGCTCTCCCCTGAGCCTCCCTTTCTCCAGGCTAAACCTGCACAGCTGCCTCAGCTGCTCTTCATGTGATTTACATTCTAGACCCTTCACCAGCTCTGTTGCCCTTCTCTGGATATGCTCCAGTACCTCAATGTCTTTCTTGTAGTGAGGAGCCCAGAACTGGACACAGCACTCAATGTGCAGCCTCACCAGTGCTAAATATAGAGGGACAATCACTACCTGAGCGCTGCTGGCCTCACTATTCCTGGTATAGGCCAGGTGCCATTTGTCTTCTTGGCCACCTGGGCATACGCTGGCTCATGTTCAGCTGCTGTCACCAGCACCCCCAGGTCCTTTTCCACTGAGCAGCTTTCCAACCATTTGGCCTCCAGCCTGTAGCACTGCATGGGGTTGTTGTGACCCATGTGCAGGACATCGAACTTTGCCTTACTGAACCTCATACTCTTGCCCTTGGTCCATTGATCCAGCCTGTCCAGATTCCTCTGCAGAGCTCTCCTACCCTCCAACAGATAAACACTCTGGCCCAACTCCGTGTCTGAATTCCTCATATAACTGAAAAATTAATATTAATATATTTCGTAAGCAAACACATTTATTTTAAACACACCTTTAGAATAAAGAAAATGAAAGAAAGTTTGGGTAGTTTACAAAATGCTGCCAGCAGAAACTAAGAATAAATTTTTTGAGTTTCTCACAATTCCTGGAATCACTTATCTTCAGCATTAACAATATGAATCCAGTTCCTCATCCCACTGTATGGGTTAAAAAAAATTCCAAGAGATTATAGGGAAATTATTTCCAGAGGTAATCAATATGAAAATTTACATCTAGCTGGAAGCAGCAGAATACGAAACCAACATGAGAAATAGGAAATTAGTTTAAAATAAGTACCTATCTGAAAAGTGTTTGGTTGTATAAAAATTAGTCCAAATTAAAATCTGAATTAATAAAAAGCTATTGGCATGCAGAAAATAATATGGGGTTTTTTTCTGGAAGATATTTATATTTTAATCACATCCAGCAACTGGTTAAGAATGTAGCCTTTCCTATCTAGTCAGAGGGTGTGCTCTAATCAGAAGGGACATGAAGATTTTTCATCAAAATACTAACACCAATGTTCCTTGTGAACCATATTATCGTTTTGTTTTATCTTGGATGTTGAACTATCCAAGTTCATTCTTTATTTTGGAAGTGAAATGTCATTTCTTGCTTTTACTAAAGAATAGAAAGGATGAAAACAAGCAATTTTTGTGAGTGAGCTAAAAGAATAGTAAAATATATTTGATAAAAAGAAAGAAAATAGAATCAAAGAAAGGGAAAATGGCAAGAAAGATATCTCTAGTGAACAAAGTTAGTTCTTGTGTGCAAGTATGGTATATACCCTTATTTTTAAATGACATGGTGATAAGATTAATGAGAAAAACATTACTAATGTCTATGTAAATGTGTGCATTCATTTACTGGAATACTAAAGTTCAACTTCATTAATTGACACTTTCAAATAATCCAATTACTTTGAATTCTCAATCTTCTTCCAAAAAGCCAGTTTTCTGGAGACTATTTATAACTAATGAATTTGGAAGACCGCTAAAATCTTAGCATTATTCACAAATTATACAGTGTAATCCCTTGTGATTATTTTCACTGCAAGGCAAACTTTACACATGATGGAAAATGAGAAGAACCAGTAACAGGAGAGAGAACATCATGTGCTCTGTAACAGTGTTTGTGGGAGTGCCTGCTCAGCCTCCCCTTGGCAAACTGTCCAGGGTGCCAACAGTTGAATAAAGGGAGGTGAATGTCAATAGAACGTCCAAAAGTGTCTAACAGGGAGTTTGCTCCAAACAATGTTAAAGACATCCATTTGCCACAATAAACAGCTTAAGACTAAAGGCATCAGCTTGAGAAGAACTTCCAGAAAAGCTTGAAAATTTCTGATAGTGGGGAGAGAGAAGAAAGCAACAGAGAAGAATCAAAACCTGTTTTGATACTGTCAGAAATCACCCCACTGACACTGCAATCTGTACCTTGACCTTACTGAGAATCATTCCATCAGATGCCGTGGGGGCATGCATCTAGCTTGAGCAATGACAGTTTTGGTGCAAGAAATAAGAATCCACACTTCTGAGGTACATGTCTGAAGTTGAGGTGGGCGCTTTCTCACGATAATATATTTTGTTGTTTTTCAGAGACTGTTATGAGTACATGTAAGCCTAGGACCTACACCTCCAACAGAAGGGTACAGAAATAGAGAAATCCTCATTTCAAGGAAGGCAGGGGAGTGTTGTTGGGGTGGACTCTGAGGGGAGTGCTTGTGTGCCTGTGTGAATGTCTTGGGATTTTTATAGAAGGTGGTTTAGAAATGTCTAGGTGTTTTAAGTATTGAAAATTACATTTTGCCTTCATGAACGCATAGTTCACTAACTGCTGGTTAGTTGCAGGTTATTAATAAATTTAACAGCTTCAATTTTGACTATAATTACAACATATGAAAAGGGTAAATTTTTTCCTGCAATGTTTCTTTCTGCATGCAATCAATCAAACAATTAAAAAATTTGTGTAGGCCTTTTGTGACTATGTATGCCTGTGCACAGCTACTTGGCATAACTGGAAGGAGAGAATATTTAATTTACCACTCTTTTCAACCAGTACCTTTTAGAGCAGTTGAATTATTTCTAGTAAATAAGGCCAGTCAGAATATAGCTTCAGTCAGTTCAGTCTGTGGCTTGTAATAAGAATTTTGGCTATTAATAACCTAATTTAAAATGTGGAGAGGAGTTTGGGTCCTGTTTTGTGGTGTGGTTTTTTGTTTGTTTGTTTGGTTTTCTTTGCGGAGCTTTTTTTTTTTGTTATGTTTTGTATTCAGCTTGAAAGAATGAATTTATTCTGACTTATGTAACATTTTCCTATATGTACAATCCTTTTTACTTTGCGTAAGTGTATTTCATTTTCTCTGTCTGCAAGAAAACTAAAAGGGAATTCTGTTATTCAGACCACCAAAATTGTCATGGGAATATTGTTGAGATTTTATTTACTTCAGTGTCTGGGAAGACTCATGACTTCATTCTCCAGGTGCTGGTGACTAATATGGAGTATAAATTTTGAGACTGTGAAGCAGGGCTGTCATCTGGGGTTGGGTGCTGGTTTTAAAATGATCATTGTTCTTTCTGAGTACCTGATGGAGCAATGACAAGGGTTAAAAGTACAGGGCAGATGAACATTTCACAATATTTCTGACAGATAAATTTCATTCTCTAAGCAATGGCTGTGCGAGTATTTTATTCAAAGTAGACTATATTAAAGAGGAGGAATAAGGATGACGCCTACCATTTGGCTTAACTCAGTATTAAGGTATTTTGCCATCAGATAGTAGATCAAAATCCCACAGAAAGGAAAAAGTAACAGGATCCATTTCTGAGCTTTCTGAACTACTAAATCCAACTTGCGGCTTCTGTCAATCTGTCTTTGCCACAGAGTCATTAAATGGCATGGTTTGAAAGGGACCTTAAAGATCAACTAGTTCCAGCCCCCCTGTCATGGACAGGGACACCTTTCAGTACACCAAGTTGTTCAGAGCCCGAGCCAACCTGACCTTGGATGCTTCTTTCAATCCACACCTTTTTGTCCACTTTAAACTTGTCAATAACTTGAGTAAAAACAAACAAACAAACAAAATATTACGAAACCGCAGAATCACTCACTTGTAAATGCAGATCTCTGCCTTCTCTAAAAGAACAATAAATTGGTTACAGCTACCATTTTCAATTTGCTTGAAATGACTGAGAGTTATGGTCACTAAGTAGACTCCATACTTGGCATTTTACAAGCCTTAACTGCTTCACAGAAATAGTAAGGTAACCTCAGAAAGAAAATAGTGTATGTTTATTGAATCTATAAATTTACTTATTGGTTCTTCTCATTCCTCTAATAGGAACATGTGGTCAATAAATACAGATATCATTAAGTTAGAAAACAAGAAGAAAAAGAAACAATCTATTTTTTTAATTTAACAGTGAAAGTAAAGTCATAGTGAGAACTGCAGAAGAATGCAATTTTTCCAAAGAGAATGAAATAATTACAAGTCCTGTCGACACACAGGGATCCATGTTAATTATAAGAACGTGAGAACAAAGTAATAAAACAGTTAAATGGTGAAGAGTATTGACTGCATCATATTAGATATGCATCCACTTTAAAGTAGAGGAGGTTCAATTTTGGATTAATGAAGATACTTGAATGCAAATACCCCCGATAAAAAAATCTGTTTTCCACTTGGCTGAAACGGTGATCAGATATTTTGAAACAGCAAATACATTAAGTGTCCCACACATTTCCAAATATTTTTGCAAGACATAATTTAGAGTTATTCCCACTAAGGTCCAAGACAAAACAACCACAATGAACTTGCTACTCAGTGTCACCACTAGTACTTTGTATGTGGAAACTGACTTGCAGCTACTGTGAGACTAACACTTCCCTTTAAATGTGAGGAAGGAGTAGCAGACATTTATCTTCCCAGCAGATGTTATTGGAAAGTGATAAATTCAGTTTCACAATCCTTGTTTGTCTACTTTAGAAATAAGCAAGTAAAGGAAGGAGGGACAGTAAGAGCAATTGAGAGAAAGCGAAAGAAGTGCAAACCTTTCTTTCTTGGCAGCCACAAGTCATTAGAAGAGCTTGGCTGCCCATGTAACCACAACCTCAGGCAGCTGAATGCATGCCCAGAGCAGAAATAGAGACACAAAAAGATTCAGTTTCTTATGGGATTATCCTGAAGTTGAGGGAAGACTTGTAAATGCTTAAACATTGATATTTCTTGCCTGGGTTTCTCCAGTGACAAAAAAGCCAAGTAAAATCAAAAGGTTATTCTTTCTGTTCTCTGGTATGTGATTAAAAGTTTTCTTCTTGTTAATTTATTTGGAAGAAAATCTGCAAAGTTGTGTCTTAAATTTTGATATAGCAGACTAACTTTTATTCTGGAGTTTAGTTTAAAATGTGCAGCTGAGAATCATACGATACAGCAGGAAGAAAGAGAGGGGAATTTGATTTATCAATGAAAGCAACTCCTTTGAAATACTATAGTTAGATAAATGGTCCCTAAATAGCTGAGCCTCAAATCAATTAAGATTTTACAGATTTGGATCAGAATTATACAACTGGAGAGGAGAGAGAAGCATGTGCTTTTTGCACCATACTGTTTGTTGCATTAGGACTTTGCTTATTAAGATGCTACTGATTTGAGCTGTCTCTTGTAACAGCAGCATTGTGTGTAATTACAATCAATAAAAAAAATTCAATCTGTTTCTGGTGAATGAGGCCAAGGCAGAAGCACTACTCTGTATTTTCCATTTGCTAAACATTCTTTGAGGAAATTAATATAAATCTTTTCTCAGTTAATCTCCAAAACTGGATGATGGAAAATATTCAAAGTCCAATGCTCTGCTCTGAACAAATGGGTGCCCTGATATTTGTCCTTCAGTATCTTTTCCCCTCAGGATTCAGATCTACACACGTTTGCCATAAATAAAAGTGCTGTGCAAAACTAACTGACTATTACTTCTTTAATGTTCCTTTCATATCAGTGATGTAGTGGATGGGGTAGGATGTGCAAGCCAAAACCTTCAATTCCATATTAATTTAAATATAACTATCTGCATTGGCATAGTCTGCTGCACGGAAGGTGTTCATATAGACAACATATATGTGCAATATATAGGACGCTGTTTGCACTTTTTGCATGTAAATTCTTACTGAAAAGATGTTTTTCTTGGGAACATTTTTCTGCACAAGTTAGCAGCTGTGCAGGCTCTGTGCTTATAGCACGGTAAGGCAGATGATTATTGCTCTGTACTATATTGGGAGCATCCATATGCTGGGTGAAATGTTCAAGTATGACAGCCAGGTTTAAGACAATATATGAAAAGAATCTTATGTACCTCTTCCACGGTATTGACCACGGTATTGTTTAAGACAATATATGAAAAGAATCTTATGTACCTCTTCCACGCCCGATGGTCAGCATGCAGGAGGGCAACTGGAAACATGACTTCTGTAGACCTAACGGAATAAATTATAAGGGTCACAGATAGAGAGAAGTTCCCAGGTAAAAGGCAAACAGAAAACGTTTGGAATAACTGTTAAATGTTTTTGCCCAATGGAATATTGGAATAGATACTTAATAGCCAGATGTCATAGTAGTACATCTGTTGGACACTTCTTTAAATCATAGTAAGGCAAGTATATCCAGCATATTAAGAACCAGCATATAAACATATAAAGACAAACACTATTATAGTGATTTAGGAATCCAATTTCAGCCATTATGAAAGTTATGGAATACATCTTATACATGCTGCTATAAGCTTTTGTGGTTGATTGTTTTCACTTTTCCTGTTTTTGTGTTGCTTGTTTTTTTGGGTTTTTTTGTCATACTCTTGTGAAGATTCTTTTTATTTTGAAATACATCTTTTTAGATATCTAAATCTGCCTACACTCTTTCCTTCCGTACTAGCATTCTTGATACATAGCAGCAAGAAATGAATAATATTAATGGTACGTGTTTGTCTTCTCAGCATCACAGCGGTCCAGTTTGGGTTTATCCAGAAAGCTGGCAAGGCATTCAGACCTTGTTAACAGAAGATCATGCTGAGTACCTGCTGAAAACCAACTGTTTATGGGCCTTATATAATCTAGGTACAAATATAGGTAAGAAATTACTTATCTAAAGTGCAGAGTGCCTGACTCAAATTTGGATACCTGAAAACCTAAATGCACTTTAGAAAAGGGTACACACCATATACTGTAACAATGCTAGAAGTTCATTTCCCATAAAGGAACATTTTATTAGTCTGCCCTGTGCACTAAACCTAGGAGGGTTAAAATAAGGTTTGAGGATTTTTTTTTTATTTTTCCCCTTTTGTGTGCTAATTCCTCTCTGAGGTTTTGAAAATGTGTGTTTGGATGCTTCACCTTATGTCAGAATATGGAGGTTCCCTGAAACGTTTATTGGAATAACCCAACAATACTATACTCTTTTCTCAGTTACTCAGAAACACATCTAACATTTGGTGAGCTACCATTTGGCAAAATCTAAGAAAACTGAAACCGGTGCCCATGTGGTTGGATTACAGAACAACGAAAGCTATTGGCAGAACTTGCTGTTGATGTTCAATGAATCAATTTTGATCAAGAAAGCATAACAGAGACCTATCATTACAATTCTGCCCCTGTGGACAGTGTGATTTGTGGATCAGTGTGCTGAGATCTACACTGCTGAATGATTTGGAACACTTCTGGATACAGAATAGTCGCATACAAAGAATATAGAACTGGAGTTCAGTTTGTATATCAGCCAGTCTGAACTGACCTTGAGACTCACCAAGTCATGTCTCACCAAGTACCTATTTTCCATTGCCTTTCTTATCAGTTAAGATGCACATGAATAGAATCTTGCTATGTGTTTGTGTAATACGTCACACAAACCAGCAAAAATCCTCAATAGGGGCGCCAAAAGTTGTTCTTGCTTGTAATGTCAGTTCATTCCTTTTAAGAGCAATTTAAAATAAGCGTAACTTTCTGTGCACAAACAGGTGATCCACACAAGTGTTGGAAAGAGCAGGAACACTGCTACTCTTTCAAATATAAATTTAATCATTTCTTGGTCCTTATTCTTGCATTTCTGCTTTTATTTTTTTTTCTTTCTCTATGCATAACAGAATTGGATGGGGCTGAGAAATGTGATCTGGTAAAAGGTGCCCTACATCAGAAGGGTCAGAACTAGATGAATTTTAACATCCCTTCCAATCCAGGCCATTCTATGATTCTGTGATTTTGTGGCTGCATGACTTGGCCATATGGTCTAGGACTCATTGACCATCTGAAGGAGGAGGCCACAGAGTTGAATTGTTGTGAAAGAGTTAAGATGCTCTTCTGAGACAAAATGTTCTAGTCCTGCAGACTTTTGTTTCTGCTTTTTAACATTTCACCTGTTTTTTGCCTAGTGTCTGCTTATATGGACTGGAGTCAGACCAGGGGATGATCTAGGGAGCAACCACAAATTGCAGCATGAGGAAAAAAAGCAAACCAAAAAAACAGAGGATATAGAAAGTGTGTGCTGGAATCCTTTCTGGTAAAAAAGCTTACCCTTTTTTTAACAAATATTTTTCTCAACACAAACTGTTGACAGGTAATTTTATACAATATTCCTCCCTTAGCCATTCCTCAAACAGAAATACATTTGAAAGGAGATTTTATAGGGCACTTTTCAAGGCATGGGAAGAGTGCAGTCACTACTAGCGTGTCTTCAGCACTCATCCTATTGTGTAGCTCCAAGTGCTCAACTGACTCTTAAGGTGCAAAGCACAGCTCACTTTCAGGCAGGAGTTGGTTAAAAATCAAGGGCATTTCATTTCGGCCTCCTAGGGAATTTTCAGGCACCTAAGATTGACTCTGGATCATTTGTTCATCTTTCTGGTTAAGCAGATATACATTCAACAAAGTGCAAAGTGTTCAGTCACCGGTCTTTCTGTGGAAATGCAGAGATGCACTTCTGCACATTGGCACAATAGTGTACCCATGGGAATCTAAATTTTCCATTATCTTTTCTATTGTTTTAACTTGTTTTTGTGCTTTGCAGTGTCACAGATTTAAAAAACTAAGTGGAGAAAGAAAAACAATGATGAGGAGAGAGAAAAATAAGACGGTTTTAGAATTGATTTTGCTCAGAGACCAACCTTGCACCTGAGAGATGTTAGAAAATACTCAGTGTGAGAGAATTCATGTATTTGTGTTTGCTTTGGGTTGTTTTCTGTCCACTAAAGAAATGAAACTCTCTCACCAGGTAACAGAATGTTGTGAAAAATTTAAAAGCGTTCTCACACAGGCTTGAGGCCTCTTTGTAAGGGGGGAAGGGAGATAGGGTTCAGAGATTGCAAAACACAGCCGGGTGAAGACCTTTGCTCCAGGCCCCCTTTTATACATAACACAGGACTCAGGCCTTGGTGTTTTTGCTCCTGATAAAATGAGCTTAGCAGAGTATGTGTCTCCGTTTGTTTTTTTCTGGAAGCCAAGGATATCATGGAACAAATCTAGTCTTTACACTTCAGATGTGAGTTGTGGTCTTGGTGTTATCTGCATATATTTAATTCACACTGAAGCAAACCCACAGTACATCTGTAGAGCCAGTATAAATAAGTACCACTTATACTCTCACTTCTCTCCTAGGAGTATAATTAAACAGGAATTGGAATTTTCAATGTGCTGACATTTTATCAATTAAATATAGACAAGGGAGACATGGAGTTTCTTGGATCCTGCTTCTGGCCCTTCCTATGGATGGACACCATACTGGCCATCTTCCAGTCATCTCCCCAGTTAGCCAGGATTGACGATCAGTGATGGAGAGTGGCTTGCGAGCTGTTCTGCCTACTGCCTCATGACCATAGGATGTATTCCATCTAGTTCCATAGACTTGTGAGCACCTGAGTGGCTCAGCAGGTCACTAGCATATTCCTCCTGGATAGATTCTGCTCCCTGTCCCTGTCTACCAGCTCAGGAGTTGTCATGAGGGTGACCTGTCTTATTGTTGAAAACTGAGGCAAAGAAGGTGTTGAGTACGTCGGCCTTTTCTTCATCTTCAGTAACAATATTCCCCTCCATGTCCAATAAAGAATGGATATTTTCCTTGCCCCTCCTTTTGCCAGTAACGTATTTATAGAAGTATTTTTTATTATCCTTTACAGAAGTGGCCAGGTTAAGTTCTGATTGAGCTTTTGCCTCTCTAATTTCCTTTCTGCATGACCTAACAACATCCTTAAACACCTTCTGAGTTGCCTGCACTCATTCTGAAACATAAATGATTTTTGCAGTTTAGTCAATCCAACTCTGTAGCACATCCATTTAAACCCCATAAAGATAATCACTGCTTGGAATATGGAGGAGTTAATAAGCTACAGTACAGCTACGTTGCATTAAATTGACTTTCCCATTGCATATATGTGGTGTTTTAGGTGAGGCTCCAGCAATTTATTTTTGGACATGGTTACAGGATTCTTTATTTATGCAGTGCTTGGATTAGATCTCTATAATGTGCTGCACATGGGATACCCACTTTGTGGTAATTCAGGTACTCAGTCTTCTTTAGTGTGCAGCTGCCAATCCAGCCACTGAAATCAGTGGGAAGAAGGCATTTAACAACGGCATTCTCTGTGCTGACTGAGCATGCTGCATTAGTAGACAAAAAGTAGATAGGGCAAAACAGTTTCCTGTGTAATTCAAATAAGGCCTACTCTAGACACTCATGTCCGAGGATATTATGCATAAAATACCAAGGCCATCTGAAGAGTCAGACTGATATTCCCGTGCCTGAATTTACTACTCAGTTTGTTAAAGAAATCAACTGTAGGCATCTGAGTTTATTGGGACATGGTATTAAACTGAGGCTTTTATGAAAAGGGTAGGATGATGGTCCCTGATCTCTTAACAGATCAAATACAGTGTTTTTTCCCTGTGAGATAAAATGATCTGTACAGTCCTATCTTTTGCAAAGGACAATGCTGCCCAAAAAGCAGCTAAATATAACCTGAGTTCAGAGGACTTCACTAAGGTGGCAAGTATATTCTCGGCAGAAGACTGTTTAAACCAAATACACATATTTAAAAAAAAATCTTAGCAACATTAAAGCAAGTTAGGATGACAGCAACTTTAGGAAAACTGACAATTAGAGGATTATAGAAAAGTATAGCAATATTAGTTCAGTCTTTATGGAATATTGTCAAAGCTGTCCAAGGGGAAAACTTGCCTTCCTGAAGATTCATGTGAAAGTTGTATTCAGATCAAATATTGTCATTTTTTTCCTAAACTGCTGAATTATAATGAAACCATAAAACATAACCAGCAGAATACTCTCCCATATTTAGAATATGAGGATCAGATTAAATTTTTTACTTTTTTGCCCACTCACATAAGCAGTCTAAATACTCTTTCCTTTACATTTGTGATAAGCAAAAGGGTTTACTTTCAGAGCAAGAAGACTGCTTAAGTTACTTACTATTCTCTGGAGGATAAAAAGTTTCAAGAGTGTCTATGTAAAGCAGTGAATATTATTCCAAGAATAATAAGAAAAATTAGCAAGATAAAGTTTAAAATGAAAGAACAGCCAAACAGTGGTGGTCCAGCTGAAAAGCAGCAGTATTCAAGAATTTGCTCTCTTTCACATGTTGTAACTCATTTTGGAGGCAAGATTGTAATGAAAATGTTTATCGACTTTAGATGTTGTCTAAATGTTTAATCACAAAGAACATATATATATTTTGCAAAAATGTTAAAAGGATGCATAATATATGAATGTAGGTATTTCCCTCATGTCTATTCCCACAGAATTTATCATTGTGCAAGATATCACAACCCAGTTTTGTCAAAAGACAACCAGATTGCTGTCCAGCCTCACTGTGCCAAATCTACAAACTCTTAAACTCACTATGGTCTAAAAAGGCTTTTTTGTTATTGTAAGAGACTGAAAATAGTTCATGCCTCAGACACTGATATAAAGTTTTAAATAAGCTACAGCCGCAGAAACCTCCTTGAAGAACTTTGAACTGCAAGTCAAACTGCTGATTAGATAAAGAGAAACCCATTGTTCAGTCACCTCAGGCTGAGGGGAAGGTGTGCACCCACAAAAGGCCAAAGCCTCCAGCTGCCATCCCAGATGAGTTTGGGGTGGGGGGAAGCCAGGTTTACACAGACTCCCCCCAACCGAGGGGAGGAGGAGGTTTCGGGTGCGTGGCGTAACCTCTGCTCAGAGGCAATAAACACCCATCCTCCCCTACACAAACCGGCCCAGCTGTGGCACCCCCAGCCCCACAGGCCACATCCACGGGACTCTCACGTGAGAGGCCTGGCACCACAGGAGTGCCCGCGATGCCACAGACCCAGAGTCTGCTGTGAGAGACTGCCCCCTCCCCAGGGGGACATGCCCGGACATTGCTACCTGGCTGGAGGGTATATAAACCCACCGGATTCTATGCTTTCAGGGGACCTTCACCACCAAGAAGACCAGCTGGAGAGGATCATCAGGACACCATTGGGACCCTCAGGGGGATGATATAATTTTGTCCATCTCTGTCCCTCTCTGTCCCCCCACCCCTTTCCTTATTTCTTCTTTTGTCTCTTTTCTCTTTCTTTCGCTCTCTCTCTCACACCAAATAAAACCCATACTATTGACTGGCACACAGTGTCATTTGCACCTTAATTCGGGCTGAGGTATTTCTAAGAACCTTAATAATAATTGGATCCTAACAGCTATCAGTAAGGAAGAATTTGGCACTGAAATTCTGATTCATTGAACTAGCTTAACTCGGTTAGCAGCTAAATTAGCAACATTATAGTCCTAATTTTTCCATAATTAGCAAAGTACACCCCAAAACATGATTCAGCTCTTAGATGAAGTAAGTTTTTCAGTGGGAAATTTTTCTCTCTTGCTTCTTAAATGATGCTCTCTAAACTTCGCAAGAAAAGGTATATCTTTGTTCATCTATTGTTTTCTTTGTCCTTCTGAAATAGACAATGCCTGGATCAAAGATCGGTATTACGAGACTTCATGAATACTACCGCTTACCAGCAAGGTCCCAAGTAGATCTCAGACATAGATGACTCAGTTATCTGAATTGCAGCCTCCTGTTTATGTCTCCTAGAAATGTCTTCTGGTATTCTTTTTTTCATAGGAAAGGGCCCTTTACGTTGTGAAGAATAGCACCTAGAGTCTTCTTTTCCCTTAAGTGATGGAAAAATTTTTGCAATCCAAATTTGCACTAAACATAATCTAATTTTCCTTGGTTATTATCATTATCCTGGATATACCTAAATCTGACTCTAAGGCTCTGAAGGCTCCATCATAGTAATTTCACTATAAAATAGAATCTTGTATTTGACTTGATCAACTAATTTCTCTATCTCTATATTGTCTTATTTCCACCCATTTAAATAAATAATTAAACTAAAACAGAAGTTTGTGTGATTATGCCATCACAGGGAAAGACCAAATGCATTAACTGGCAATTACAGAACCTTAAACTCTTACTCACATGTCTTTCAGGAAAAAAAATATTAGAATAATACTTTTTTTTGTAGTATAATTTTGAAAATTCTGACACTATTAAATGTCTTTAAAATTAATAAATAATTTTAGAGATAATTAATAAATAATTTTAGAGATATCTATTTTTAGAGCTATTTAGAGATATCTGAGGTCCCCTTGTTGCATAATCTACATTTTCTTGATGTAAATATGCCTTTTTGGGGGTCTTCATAAAGGTTGATCTTTTCTTTTAAGAATTTGGCACCCTCACTCTATATTAACTTTATTTTCAAAGCCTTACCAATTTTTGCTTGCATTGTCATGATTTTCTCTTTTGCTTAGAACAATTTTGTCTTAACCATCATCAATAAAAAGTGCTAAATCATAACTATATATATCTTAATGCACTAAATTCAGCACTGTAATTCAACATTTCCCATTTTCCAACACTTACATTAACACTAAAGTACTTCTCTGAAGTGCCATAGCAGAACTGCCACCAAGTCAGTCTGTTTTTCATTTGTCTATTACTCGCTCTAAAGCAACATTCCTATAACAGAAATTTGCCATTCTTTTCCATTACTTCTAACTTTAAGCATAGAAGGTAAAGAAGTCCCCATTTAATTTTCTAATTCTAACCTTTCCTTCCATAACTTTTAAAACAACTTCCCTGAAGTCATCTTTTTGATGTAGCTTATCAGTTATCATGAGTAAGTTTATAATTGGGTCAGATCTCATTAGATCTGAACTAAAACCCGCAGGAATCCATCACATAACTTTCCTGACGCTACAAAACCCAGAAAATTTTTAACAGATTGGAAAGATGTGTCCTTTGCCATGATGGGAGCAAAATAAAGCCCATAGTCAATAAAGTATCTTAATGTATTTAAGAAAAACTGGCCTTTCTTTTTTTCTTGTACCTTTTCCCCGTCTCTTTTTCTTACTCACACTTCTCAGTGAGGTTTCTTTCTTTTGCTAACATTATTGCATTGTTCTTGGTTTTATATATAGAAATATTTGTTTTTCTTCCTGAAAGCCAATATGAAAAAATAGTGTTCACTCTAGAAGCAGATATCAAACAATTTCGTTTTTTTTTTTTTACAATTTTATTATTTTACTTTACAGTAGTACCCATTTCTATGACTAAAGCATGTCAATTGGCTCTCTAAAATCATGTAAATTTTTTACACTTTCGGAAACCTGATTGCCTTCTACAGTGAAACAGCTACCTGGATGGGTGAGTGGAGAGCAGTGGATATTGCCCACCTCACCTTCAATGAGACTTTCAACACTGTCTCACACAACATTCTCACAGGCAAATAGGGAAGTGTGGACTGGATGAGTGGATGGTGAAGTGGATTGAGAAGTGGCTGAACAGCACATCCTAGAGGGACGAAATGAGTGGCACAGGGTCTAGTTGGTGCATAGGTTGAACGAAGTGATGCTGTAAAACAGATGTACTGGATTCTTCCTTGAACTTCCATGTCAGAGTAGTAACCCTAGCTCCTTGCACTCCTCACTATGTTCTTTAACTTCTGTGACAAACCTCTACAAAAAAGGCTCAACATTATTGCATGTCCTTGGGTGATGAATAAGACTGGAGTTCTGTAGGGAAAGGAATCTATAATCATGTCCACAGTCTGTATGCAATATTACTTCAGTAGTTAATTTTCATAAGTCATCTTTATGCAGGTATATTTAAACTTTTAAGCACTTCTTTTTCAAACCTCCAAAATGGTGTTCTTTTAGTTTAGTTTTGGATGTTTTTTTCCCTTCACTTTAAAAAAATGTGGCTGAAGAAACAAAGTTAGTCATATAACATCTTACTGAAAATGTCTTATGGAACCACATCATCAGTGTCAGGGAAAAGTTAAGAAGCTTTACCAAACAATTTTAGTACATAGTTCCCTCTGTGGTTTCGCTGGCAATACTAAGGTGCTAGCTGAATTCAGAACACTAGGCATCATCTTTTAGGCCATGTATTACCAGAGAGGAGATATGACCCAATTTTTGTTAGCATTGACTCTGACTTTAGTATTATTTGGAATTGAGGACTGAAAGAACTTTTCTACAGGAACTATCATATTCTCTCTTTGGTTTAAAGTCTTTAAATAGGATTATGCATATCTGATAATTTGTGAAATGCTTTAATTTTCACTCAATATCCTAAGCAGATCATTTATCAAATGCTTTAATTTTTCTATGATATACTAAGAAGATTTCATTCATACTCTTATGAAATACCAGTAATTAGCTATATTATGCTTGGAGAGGATTTGCTAAAGCTTTTGCAAATATTTTTGTTTCCCTAAACACACTTTTTAAATACATGATAGTTATAGACCTTTTACTTGAAAAGATAGAATATTTAACTGAATAATGTTAAAATGTAGATGTGTTTTCTTTTTGCAGAAACTTGTGGAAGTTTTGATTCGGCCACAAATGGTATTTTAATCTCCCTGAGACTTCCAAACAATAATTACAGCTGATAGCTGTTAGATGTACTATAGGAATGTGGATCCTGCTAGGCAGTCCTTTCTCAGAACTGCAATATCACAAATAATTTTTTTAAATAGTTGCTGCTCTTTCTAACCTGATGGTAATTTTTTCCTTCAATATATATCAGTTTCTTGTTACTTTCTATAGCTGAATTCAATTCTATTTGAAAAAATTTGTTTGCCCCACATGAAAGATGCGTCCTTATGAAGACTGCCTCATTGAGGCTAAACACCCTTATTGTCAGCCCCAGGTAATATTATAGTATTATCACCTCTGGAATGTTCAGCTCAATGGAAATATAGAAATGGGAGCTCAAGCTCATAACTTCACAAGGGAATCTTACACACCTAGAGAAATGTTTCCAGTATCAACCAGAATTCAAGAACTATGCATGCAGGTTCCAGAAACCATGACAACACTGAACACGAGCCATCCTTTAAAACCCTCAGATGAGATCACACCTGTATCATTAACCATAGAGCTTTCCTTAGCCTGGTGATTTCACTGGAATGATTAATAAAGATGTGGTAGACCGCACATCAGCCACATTGAAAGATCTTTACAAAAAACATAGTAAAATATTAGAGTCAGACATCTTTGCCTCAGTTTTAAAATCTTAGCTCCTGCATATCCAACCTGCTTCCCTCCCATAAGGTATGGCTGAAGAAAAACAAATAGGTTCCTGTAGATTAAGTTGACAACTCTGTGTCAAAGGGGATTACTGAGGAAAATGGACATAAAATAACCTGTTCTAATGAGAGAGAGAAAACAGCCCAGCCCAAAAATAAGGGAAAAGGAAACTAGAAAAAAATAGAGTTAATCAAGACACATCAGTTTCCATTCAGCAAGGGTGTGTGCCTACCCTTCAACACAACTGTTACTTGTGTTGAGTAGTCACACATATTCTTGGTAAAGTCACAGATATTCTTTGTCCCTTTCTGCATAGGTGTTGTTACTGGGAGGCATGGTGTGTTGTTGGTAGTAACTTTTTTACACTCACAAATTTACAATTAGAAAATTTGCTAGGGATGGAAGACTTTGAGAGTTGTCTGGCAAGATCAGGAAAAAATTTTTCAGCCAGAGAGGGTGGTTGAGCACTGAAACAGGCTACCAAGCCCAACAGAGTTCAAGAAGCATTTGGACAATTCTCTCTGGGACATGGTGTGACTCTTGGGGTGTTTTGTGTAGGGCCAGGAACTGGACTACATGATCTTAGTGGGTCCCTTCCAACTCAGCATATTCTACGAGTCTATGATTCTAAAATAGGAATCAGATTTTGACTGCAGTTGAAAATAAAGAACTGATGCAAAAAGTGTATATAAAACAATAATCTGATTTCATAATTCTTTAAAATAAAGATAAAAATTAATTATGATTAGGGTGAATGACTGTAGAAATTCTCTACAGCCTCTCCTTGAGGTCAGAGGAAATTAAACAATACTAAAGTCAGAATATTAGGGGTTTTAATGTGTCCACTGAACACAGCACATTTAGATGTTTTATGTCTAATATAACAAAATAAGTAAATATATGTAAATACAATTAGCTGTCATGAATCCTGTTAAAAACAATGAAGCAGGCTTGAGCTGTATGAATTAGGATCTTAAAATTCCATAACCTTGATCTCTGATGTCTTCATATATTATATGCAAGATATCGATCATTAGCATTGTATTTACACCAGTTTTGGTGGCTCTTCTATCAACATTCACAAGACACGTAAATATGTAATTAAACATGTGAGTCTTATTCCAGGGTTTCTCTTAGGGAGGGTTCTTGCAGCTGGGGTGGACATCTCACATGGAGTCTAGGGATTCTCATTTCTCTTGACTTTGCTTATCTTGAGTGTAGAATCTCAGACCACAGTCTAACTTAAGTCACTGAGACCATTATTATTTCTGTGGCCAGGGGAATTAAATGTGACACAGTCCATTCTCAGGTCTAGGCTTCCGGGCTGGCAAATAAGTACTTGTTTTGCTTCACCCAGAGTCAAAGAGCTAAAACCAATCTAGTTTCTGAGATGAGGGAATTTGGAACTCCAAACTGACAGAACAATATAGATGCACACAGAAAGACCTTCTTAAGTGAAACCTCTGAGCATGCTTAGTGACAGGCAATTCTACCTGTTTCACTGACTCTTATAAGCAATCAGCTATCTTAGAATTGAAAATTAACCATCCTTTAACAACCAGCTTTTTGTATTCTAATATGTTTGCTGCAGCATCTCTATACTTTTGTAACCACTCTAGGCATTTCAAACCACTTGGGATGTTGCAGTTAGGGGTGCTACAGAAGCAGCAAATGTTAGTAAAGCAGAAGTGTCTTGTGGTCCTATAAGCAACTGGAGAGCTTCTCATGTGTAAGCAAATGCCCGCAGAACACAACCACCTTATTTCTGTGTCGTGGTTTTACCAGCCTGCAAAAGTCCTTGTCCTCCATCAACAGACTGAGACTCACAAGCTACCAGGCAGTCCAAGGAACCAGCTGCATCAAAACTGTCTAGGTGTGTGTGTCAAAAGCTGACCTTGACAGATCTGTCATTTTGAAATATGCAGTACCACAGAAAATTTAGGCGCATATGCACAGAAATGTCAAAGATGAATTACCTTTATTAACGTATAGATCATTACTTGTTTTCCCAGCTTTACTTTCTCCCTACCCACACATACAAACACAATTTTGGGCACAGATAATGGAAGAAGCACGTGAAAGCCTGGTATCTTAGGTATCAGGAATACCCTGACCCAACTTTCCCCTCCCACAAAAATTTTGTTTGAAGTCCCTGAAGGATAATAGCTGTTTAAGCAGTTTTGATTGTGCAGGATGTATTCTGAAGTGAAAGGATCTGTTTGGAGAGGACAGCCAGGGAGAGCACAGAGCCCATCAGCTGGTCATACATATCCATGAGAAATTCATTGCCAGTATATGCAGTAATCAGTAGATGTGCCAGACTCAAAGAATATCTCTCCAAAATTCACAAACAATATACTCTTACAGAAATAAAATAGCACCAAATACTTACATTTCAATAATTAAAAACCATTTGAAGATGCTTTTATGTACTCTTGCATTTTTAAAATAAGACTTTACCTTTTCCTTTTTTTAACTGTTGCTCTTGTCTGCGTATCTTGTGGTTTCTTTCAATAAAATGCAGTTTCCCACAGTCTCACTAAGTACAATTCTCCTGGAAACAATATTTTTTTACTGGATTACTGTCTAGCAACTCCTCTGATAGCCTAATTCCAAAAAAGAAAACATCAGTCATGCATTTTCATACTGACGGTTTCTAGGCAAGGAGAAGAAAAGGCTTCCATATTTCACTGAACTGAACACTAAGTGTACTCTGGAGTTCTAACCTAAAGTGTGATGGACAATAGAGGTTTATAAAAGAAAGCGAGACTGTAGTCAAGACACAGTGAAAAACACTGTGACAAACACCACTGTGGTCCTAGAACACCAGACCTTACATACTAATGACAGTTCATCTGCCAATAATTAGATGAACTAGCTTCAAGGAAAAAAAACCCAAAAAAACCCCAAACAAGCCACAAAAGATGGCTTTGAGATAGTTTTGCATCTGTAACAGCATTGGAGAAATGTCCCAGGACAGTGACAGTCATGTTGCAGGGAAAGCCTTTAAAAATTGAAAATTAATTCAAAAATAGTCTCCTAGTCTGACACTTGTTACTGGAAACATAAAATATCCTCAGAAACTTTCTGGCTTAAAGTAACAAGTTAAATGATGACAGAATATGAATCTGGACAATAAATGATCATTTATTTTAAAAAGTCTTTTTGCTATCTGAAATTACTATTGCAATTTTTTCCTGAATAAACCTTTTTTTTAGCATTGCTTTGTACACAACACTAAGAAGTTTCTCAGCACAGTTGCTTTACTTTAGTAGTAGGTAGGTTGGTCTTTTACCTCCATTTTATATATTGGTTTGTGATGCTGTTGAGTTCTTTTGAAACAAAAATAAATTATGCTCTTTTAAGAGATCACTGGAAATTCAGTGGTTCCACCTACATATTTGTGCTCTCTTTTAAGCTTTACCTTTTATTTTGGTTGGGTAAATTTTAAATTTTGTATTGTTATAGCAATATTGCTGTGTTGTTCCATACATAATATGTATCTTTTCTCCTTGTATAAAGTTAATTTCTTTTATTTATCTTCTCTTCTACCTCTGTAATTGTACTCATCAGACACTTAATTGATGTCACTTCTTAGGCGAGCTTTGTCACTGATATTAAATGCCAAACCACATACATGATGTTTTTCTGAAAACAAAAAACAGTCTGACTTCTGAACTGGTGCTTCGGATTTCAAGAAGGTTTACAAAAATGTGAGGCAAAAATGAATGCTGTAGATAAAAGAGTTTGGTGGACTGATATAGAAATAAATGGTCTGGGGGATTTTGAGGCACTCAAGGTCTTTCCAGGTGGCATGCTCGTAATTTAGAGCTACAAATAAAATTGTCAGCTCTACCTGTCAGGATCACATGTTCTGGATGTCAAGGATGGGGAGCTCAGAGGAAAGATTTAACAGCTGAACCTTGATATGTGCACTGTGAAAACTTGGCCTCTTAATGGACAAAACAAAGGTGTCTTTTCTACCTTCCTACTGTAATTTCATGTTTTCCAAAGACTTTTATTTGTGCTGTCATTCTTGAAATAAAGAGTCCCAACAATTTTAACTGTCAAGTGCCATTTAACAAAAAAGATTAACAGTCCAGTTGAGTTTGTTTAATGTACAGTTTTAACGACAACAACAGTGAAACATTTCCTGTACTCTGGAACTGTTATAGGAATTAAGTGTTCATGTTATTTTTTTAACAGCTCCATCTCCTCCATCAGAGGCATTTCTCAGATGAGTAAGATTTGAATGAAGTTGAAGGTTTATGACTGTGTAAGTTCTTTTCCTTGGGGATCATAGTGAGCCTAAATTTTGTCATCTTTTAAACACAAGATCCATCTCTTAATTCAAGTGTGCCTTTAATACTAGAACATGACCACAAGCCTTTTGACAGAAAGACAGATGACTAAAGGAACGTGCAGATTTAAAAAAAAAATAAAAGCATTATAAGGGAGGAAATAGATTGTCTTTCTTAACAGCATTACACAGTCTCATTATGAAGAACTGTAAATCACTAAATGAACTAATGTAATTTTCTTACAGAGATAACCCTTACACAGCAAAAATCTCATTCACTATGAACCAGTACACAAAAATGCCCAGTTCCTGCATTTGACCTTTCTATCAAGGGTTATCAAGAGGTCTTCAGTCGCCCTTGTTATATTTCCACCCTTTCAGGTGCTCTTTTGAGCTTCTCTCTTGAAATTTAAGACATTCATTAGGCATGGACTGTTCACTGCAGAATAGGAGAAACAAGACATTTGATATTTTCATCATAGGTCACTAAAGGTCATTTCTCTAGCAATGTGTAATATCAAGCAGGAAGTAGTCATAAACATGAAGTCCTCAGCTTGAAGTCATGAGCTCATTTATCATGGCCAAATAATTTTAATAGACTTAGCAACTGTGTCACTGATAATCATATTCTGTCTACTCAATACCAGAGACAATTGCAAAATAATCTTCCAAACTATGTATGACAGGCATTTATTCATCACACAGGTAAAATTTGCCATTATCAAACACAATCTAGACATGTTTTTCAGATAGATGTGCTCCAGGTATATTGCAGAATCATGTTTGGATGGACCAGTGTGAATGCTGATCTGTGTATTTTGCTGAAGTGTATCCCTCATTTTTAACTAAGAGAAATCCCTTGGCTATATTTACAGTATGGGTATAGCTTTCCAGTGACCTTGCCATCTATACAAAATTACTCTGATTTCACTGATTTTTTATGAGATGACAGAGAAATAATTTAGTTATCATGTAAGTGCAATAATATTACAAATGTAATATATATGGTATTATTTAACAGTAAGACCTAATAATTTTCAAAGCCACCCTTTCAAAGAACTCCATGGCTCTCCTGTTGTAAACCTGCTTTTACATTTATTTTTACTTCAACATTTGTTTCGTCTAAACAGGTTGTCAGCCTGGTCCAAGATGTCAGGTGATTTACAGTTTGGATAACTCTAAAAGAAAGCTCTGTCTTTTCCCTGTTTCAGTCAAAGTGTCACACCAATCAAGGTATGCTCCACTGCTATGCTGAGTACAGAGACTTTCTTATAACCCACAAACCACCAACCAATTTTACCAGTGGATTCATCTGTGAGGAGATGGGAGCGCTTGCAGGGAAATGGAGTAGTGAGATTAGATGACAGAAGTCTTCTCTCAGGTTGGGCAACTGATGTCCAAATTCTTGGTTCCAGGAGGGAATAATGAGCTATGCATAGGATGTCTGTGAAAGGGAAATGCAAAATAAAAGCAATATTTAATGAAGCTTGAAATCAGGTATTATAAAGTGGTCGTAAAGGAGATAATTTTTATTTTCCATAATGAAAAGGTTTCAGTGAAAATGAAGAAGAGGTTTGCTTTCCATAAACCCTATTTATAAATCTTTGAATTTTATCTGATTAGGCAGCACATTTATTATGCACACCATTTTTATTGTGTAGGGACCTGTGGTATTTCTTTTATGTCGTTCTTTGATTAAGCATTTCCCAAATGATCAGCTAGGTCAGCAGAAGATATTTTCGTTCACAGCCTCAGAAATGTGATAATTTATATGTAAATGATTATTTATACAACATTATTTATGATTAGTAGGATTCAGAAATTAAGAGGACTAGATGAGTCTGAATTTTTGACAATCACCTTTGAAATGATAACACATGCTTAGAAATTGCTTCATTGATAGCTAAAGAGAAACTGGAGAGATGGAAGGTGGTTTTATCATTATTTTGCCTACAGCAACATTACTGTAACTGCCTCTTTCTAAATGAAACAAATGTTTTATTATGTTTGCTAGTGTCCAAGCCCCACAAAAAAAAAGATGTAGTAGATGCAGCAGCAGATGGCTAAGCCTGTGTGACTACCAGTGTTTTTGTGTTATTATTTCTATCAATCAACGAACTTTTAAGTTTGTGTAGTGCTATCTTGGTCATGCTTATTCTTATTGTGCTGCTGCATTAGAAATTTGTATAAAAGTCTGTTCCATGATAAGTGGCAATTTAAATAGTAGAAGGTAAGGTGTTTGCTGCCTGTGTTATTACTGAAAATGAGGATTCTTCTGTTCTTATGCCTACAACACGCAAACAATTACATTTTTATTTAATTTTGGTAGTAGAAATTACATTGGGAATGTGGGGAGCTCAGGCAGATGTTCTTCCTCTCCTGCTCAATAAACAATCTACATTACAATCTAATTACTGTACTGCCTGAAAGGAGGTTGGAACAAGGTGAGGGTCAGCCTCTTCTCTCAGGCAACTAGTGACAGGACGAGGAAATGACATTAAGGTACACCAGGGCAGGTTCAGGTTGGACATCAGGAAGAATTTCTTCACAGAAAGGGTTGTCAAGCATTGGAATGGACTGCCCAGGGAAGTGGTGAGCCCTGTAAGTGTTCAAGAAATGACTGGGCATGGAATGTAGAGCTATGGTTTAGTGGTGTCTGATCAAAGGCTGGACTCAATGATCTTGGGAGTCTTTTCCATCCTTAACGATTCTGTGATTCTATGAATTTTTTGCTGATCCATAGACAAGAAAGCCTTTTCACACCTACTTTCTCTCTTTCATTATTTCTTACTTCTCCTCGTTTCCTGCTCACCTCTTCATTAAGTAGCCTGATCAACCTGCCC